>OX393569.1:21741395-21918895 GCA_947652115.1 Blastomussa wellsi
TCGTGTACAGACCCAGCCGGCTAAGAGGGATAAGTGGCTCTTGGGACGAGAATGGTGAGCACAGTGAAAGCAAATTTTTGTCTGATCTGGGTGTTGGTGTCTGGCCAAAGAGGAGGAGAGTTCATGTTTTGTTCTGATTGGACACTTCGAATCGGAAACTCAGCGAGGTTTTGGCGAAGGGCGGGACGTCTTAACGACCACTCGCCTGTACAATGCTGGTCCAAATAACCCGTACGATGACAAAGTCACTTCGTGCATCGGGCACTCTCACCGCTCGCATGCATGCATAATTCCAGATGGCGTTTCAGTGAAACTGTCGCCACTCAAAAGGTACTTGTATCCATCCCTTGGTCGTCATTCGCTTCAGTTGTGGCCGAGGACCCAACTCGGAAAGGTGTTCCCGCGGGTTTCTTGCCAGAGATGTATATGAAGTGCACCCTGTTTCTATGACAACAGAGCATGCTCCGCATACCCCGCCTAAAGCCATCCATGTACCAAGTGTACAAAAGTGGGTCAGCAGCTGCGTTGAGAAGAATTAGCAAAACCGTGATGATATAAGATGTTGAGCCATAATAAAATCCAGGAGCGTAGAAAATTAGTAAGTACAGTACATAGTTTGGAGACCAACACAAAGTGTGCACCAATGTTACAATAATTAGCATGGTTGTTACACGTTTGCGTAACTTCAGTCGCGCAAGTTGAACTGAATTTGTGATCGGATCTTCATTGCGCCACAATTTATAAATAATTTTCAAATACAAGAACGTCATCGTTACTATAGGGATCATGCAATTCACTGCGAAAACAAAGGCAACATGACCTTGAGCAGGGTACCATGCCGGCCAGTCCTCCACACAGAAATCTTTTCCTGGGTCATACACGATGGCAGACATACTTGGCGCTGTAAGTACAGAAGCAAAACCCCAAGATATCGCCATTATCCACAACACTCGTTTGGTGTTTAACCGGAAGTTACTCCTCAGAGGATGCACGACGGCGAAATAACGTGCAGTGGCAATAGCGATTAGTAAGATCCCGGATGAGGCTGCGCTCAGCCAGATGAGCACGCCACCGGTGATGAACTTGCAAAGACAGTTGCCGGATGTGCCTATAATCATTACAACCAGAGAAAAATAAGAATAAATGTATTAGTTGCACAACAGTTCTGGTTTCCTTGTTTTAAAACTATTTTTAAATTGTAGGGAAAAATGTCGCCCGCCCGATATGGGACTTGAACCCATGACCCTCAGATTAAAAGTCTGATGCTCTACCGACTGAGCTAACCGGGCTCGCATGATAATTCAAGCCTTTTTAAGTTATACGGGGTAGTGCATCATGTAAGTCTGCACAAGTTTTATGCAGGCTTGCGGCTAGTTATTTTGCCTAGTTCCCGGGCCTCAATTTTTCGTCGCGGTCAATCCGTTTCGGGTCACGTATAGCCTACAAAGCAGGTGGTTTTTGTGGGGGGATGCTTCGAAAACAGCGATCACGAATTAAAGACCGGCCGCCTTGAGCGCGCGAACACTGGGGAGAGGAAAAAAGAGAGGTTCGGTCTTTCTTGATCGCTATTTTCGAAGCATTCACAAGTAACGAGTACGTACCGCCGTACAGGAACTAGACAAGGTTAGGATAAGGCTATAAAATGTTTCAGAAAGCAACCGCGGACGATGATCTTGCTAGTTTTCGTAATTAGTGATCTAATCGGCTTATCATAGAAAATGAGCAATACAAGGATAAGGTCATTTCTTTTCTCCAGACGGCTTTCTCCAAGTCCTTGACCAGGCATCGCGTAAGAACTGGTCAAGCTTCTACTTACCTGTGGGGTGGTCAAAGGTGTGATGGAACACGTGTCTTGGCAACATAAATACACCAATCATAACATCCGCTACAGCCAGGTTCACCAGAAGATAGTTCATGGGTCTCCGCATCTGCTTGGTGCGGTAAACAACCAAGCAAACCAACACATTGCCAGTGATGTCAATCACAATCAACAATGAAAATAACACTGACAGTAGGGCATCGGCAATAGAAGCCATTCTAGTGACAGCAAATAAATTAAAATGTTGGAATTGGTATTGTACGCAGAAAGTGCGGGTTGTTAAGTTATGTCAGCAGTTTATTGGCCTTGTAGATAGTTCTCGAACAATTAGCCACTGTTTGAATGTTATTTTGAAGGGTCACTATTGTGTGCAGATCACTTGAATTTGACCAATAAAAAACTCGAATTTAGACATTCTTGCATTAACGAGACCCTCAAAATAATAGAATAGTTATATTAAACTGTTCTCATCGTGAAAGAGCCTGGCAGATGTATCCTAATTCACCGTTTTGACCAAAAATATGATAACATCCCTTCCTAGTTAAACGAGCGGATCTTTTCCATTGCGCGCGCAGAAGTTGCATCGCTTTTGACTATACTATTTGTCAGTCAATATCTTGTTTTCGTGGCGTGAACAAGTTTATCTCAAAGACTTTATTACTAGCAATGTACGCGAAAGGAATTTTTTCATATTTGAATCATATTACATGTGTAAAGCTTTCTGTTCTCGACCTGAGATGTTTGAGAGTTCCCGATCAAGATGGACAATTATAGACTGAGATAAGCTGTTACAATATAACGAATACTAAGCGTTCTCCTCATTTGCTAAGTTTTTTTTACAAAATTTTGATATATTTTTCGTCGACTGGCTTGTCAGAACCGAGTGGCTCACAAAAAAGAAACTTGTGGCGCAGTCAGCTCCTTATGTATACACAGGAGCCAAGCTGCGAATACCTAGGACTCGGGTAAATAAAAATTCCCATATATCGATAAAATATAACACAAATTATATAATATTCATTGTTTTTGAGTTGAAAGAATGGTGGCTCTTTCAATACAAACTACTATAATATTCCTTATTTTTGAGTTAAAAGAATCGTGGCTCTTTCAGTTGTCTCGGCAAAAATCGAAAAGATAAAGATCAGTCAGATTGTGGAGGCAGTGATGTGACAGTCGCTAAGAACAAAATCATTACAACAAGCAACTTGAAAAAGGTTCATTGATGTAGCTTCAGTGTTAAAAACAAGATGCCCAACATCTATCAAATTCGAGAGACACTAAACGACGCTAGAAATAGATATTTTCAGTCCTTTGCAAACCGTCAAAAATTAAATTTGCAAATTTGAAATCTCCAATGTACCCTTCTTTGCTAAAACGTTTAAGGTAATTTAAGCTGTGTTCATAAAGCACATTTGTGTTTGTAAAATATTACCCTCACCTTCACCAAGACGACAGTGGAACTGGATCTCGCTGAATTGTTTTCAATTTTTCGACAAGGACTTTGTTTTTGTTTTTCGTGATTCAGTTGCCAACAGAAGTTGCCTTAACTGATGGTAATTGCCTAGGTTTAACAACGAATCTCTGAGCAAACATGAAATGATTTGGGAGCTAGTTGGTCCTTGAATTTCGTGCAATGTGATTGGCTAACAGGTTGTAATTGCGAAAGCTTTCACTGCTCTCTTTGCATTGTTATCACAAATCGTGAAAGGTTTGACGTTAATCCAATCAAAGGATGGGGAAGTACACCTATTTACAGCAGTGTTATGGAAAATACAAATCTGAAATGTTCTGTCATTCGTTGGTAACTCAATATTCTTTAAAATAAATGATAGATTCACGACAAAAAACCGCCAAATAGTAACAGGGTGTTTGTCCTTGTGCCAGCCTTTGGCAGGGCTCGCAAAATTAATATTTGCTACATACGATATTTGTGAATTTTAAAATGAAACTATTTAATTTAAACCCCCAATCAACAACAGGGGTTTTCGCAGTGAACAAGACGATTCGCTCGAATGATTTCAGTTACATTATTATCAAGCCTGAGGTATTTTTTTGCACAGGGTCATGTTATAGAGTAATTTCAATAATGTAAACTGTTAGTAAATACAAATAAACAATGTTTGTTTGATAATTGCTTAGAGGGGGGCTTGGATATAAGCTTGTATTGCGAGCGGTGGCTCGGGTAATATGACGTCATAAGTGTGTCTCGAAAGATATCTCGCCTCTTAGAAATTTATCGAGACATTTGTTATTGTAGAGAGGATGGAAAGGCTAAGGAGAAGACGCATATCCTCTAAAATTGAAATGGTTTGAGTTAGGTCTATGCACTGCGGTAGCGTGAGTATACTCAAATGAATATCAAGTGTTGGCGCTGCTTAACCCTCACACTTTTAACAAAAGCTCCACGAAGAACAAATTAACTCTTTTGCATCTTACGTAGTTTATGTTTGAGTCTGCATTTCGCTTGCTGCTCGCCAATTTTGTTGCATTGGTGTTTTCACATTGAACAGATAGCGTAGAATTTGGCACTAACTACAAACACGTTTTCACCAGAAGATATAAAACTGACACGAACTTTGTTTTTCACTGTTCTTTCATATATCTCTGAATTTGCTGGAAATGGTTGTTGGTGATTGGTCCATTATGCGCAGGGTCTAGGTCATGAATACTACCATTGCACTAATGTCCTCCTTGCTGAGCCCCATGTGCTAGGAACCACAATGATTTTTGTTCCTTCAACGCACAATCCAAGATCGTGATATTTTTGTCTAACAACATTTACATTAGACATTTTGACTCGTTTTAAAGATTCTGTCATTGGAAATCTGAAGCAGCTGCAATTTATGAAAAAATGAATCTCTTCGACGTATAAAAACTTTTGGATAAATGTTTTGCCCGATTAGACGCCAATTACCCCGACTTACTAACTTTAATGATTCAGTACAGTACAAAGTGTGTGCAAATTGGGTTTTCCAATTTACATCAGATAACTTGTTTGGAATACAACTGCGTGATTGGTTCACTGATTATTTAAAAATGAATTTTATTATTTATTACTCGCATGAGACCAATTTGACATGACTTTTTTGGTCTTTTTTGAGAGAGCCACCTTAAATTTGTGAAAAAATGAATGCACTCTAAACCCTTTCCAAAGAAATATTAAAACGTTTGGGAAAAACGGATTGATTCCTATAATAAATGCTTTACAACTGTTCACAAAACGTACGTATTCAGCATCAACAGGAACATTACCAATGGGCAACCTCGTTCCCAGGGTCTCTCTCTCACCGCCCCCTGGAAGGGGACCGGAAGGAGAGGACCCTGGGAACGAGGTTGTACCAATGAGCTGCTGGCATCAGGTCAAATGACTGCGACTTCTAGAGTATTGGGTGTCACCTCAAAATTAAAAGCTGCCTCGATAGATTTAAATATTGAAACGCGACCTTACAAAATCCACCTGCTTCGTTAGTAACTGTATCATTAGTAGATATGTCATTATATCTTCATCCTATTGGTTACTTTATTTTTGCTGCCATAATCAAACACGTGATCAATTAATGAATAGAGGGGGTAAGTTTCTAAAGAAACTGTGGTGCTGCGTCGGTGGGAAGTATAACAATATAGTTTGGTTTTATCAACTGGGTTGATAATGTCAATTGGCCACCGTAAAGAGATTCAAGAGCTGACGTTTCGAGCGTTAGCCCTTCGTCGGAGCGAATCAAGGAATTGTGCGTCGTGTGTTTTTATATACAGAAAGAAGGAGCTTCGCTATTGGCTGGTGCCTGGTAACGTGAAAACTTCGGAATAAATTAGTTGAATGAAAAGCGTTCGTTGATACCGTGAGGATTGAGAGTGCCGATTTGAAAAATAAATTTTTGTTCTAGAGTTTTACGGCTTTCCGTGTTTCCTTGGTGAAGGGAAAGGCCGCAGACTGCCATATGTTGCTTAGAATGATTTGGGAGATTGAAGTGTCTCGCGACCGGTTTCGATGCATTTTTGTCGTCTTTCTCTACGTCACGAAGGTGTTCTCGGAATCGGTCGCCAAGTCGTCTTCCTGTTTCGCCGATGTATAACTTTTTGCAAAGAGTGCAAGTTATACAAGTTATTTCACCTGTACCTCAGCCAATGCCATCTACTGTATAACTGTACCTGTACCTGCTAGCGCTAATGCGTCGTACGAGGTGTAATAAGCGAGCGTTATAAGCGAGCGTTATAAGCGGGCAAACCTATGTGATACTGCCAAGTCTCAGCCGCAGATATTTTCTTTTACTGTCTTCATTGATTTCTTCAAACCGTAAGTATTAAAAAGCGAGCTCCTTTTCTATACAAGGGAAGAGTTGCCTATAACACGAAAACCTTAGGTCAATACTTATAATTTTATAATTTTTTACGTCAAACTTGGGACGAGGCACGTGTTGCGGCGCTGGAATGAATATTTGCCAAAGCGCCTGCCTGAATAGCCAGTTTTTTGCAGCTTCTTCGGTGACCTTGGCTGCGGCCGAAAGTTTTTTGATTTCAGAAAGATCATTCCAATATCCACTCGGGCTGAAGTAAACTTTTGCAAGTTTGGCGTCCATATATTTCAATGCAATGAAAAGTTCAAAGGAAATGAAAGGCAGCAGCACCCAGTGCAAGTGCTCAGCGCCGACGAACAAGAGCTCGCCCTGTTTCTGCTGTGTGCTCGGGCGATAACTGAAAATCAGTGAACTTTGGCTTCATTGGAAGCGTCATTTGCTCTTCAGGGTGTGCTTGGTTGTACAGTTTGAAGGCGTAATCAGTGTTGGTGAAGTTTTGTTTTGCTTCTGCCTTGATTTGTGTGTTGGTCGCAATCCAGTCAAGAAGCTTTGTGCGGTCGCGCGTGTATTTACATACATACATACATACATACATACATACTTTATTTGTCATGTAGGTCAGTACAAGAAGGCAGCTAAAAAGCTGATGTGGACCTACAAATTTAAGTATTAATATCTACAACAATTCAAATAATAATGTTAACAAACTTAAGAATTATTTACAATGAGTAAGAAAGACTATAATACCAGTAAGATAATCAACAGTCAATAGACTAGCGTTAAAATAAATAAAAATAAAAAAATAACATTAATATATGTAATTCACAATGTCTTTGTTTATTCCCTGTAAACCATCAAATGTTATTTTATCTAAAATGTCAGATTTGGCTTTAAGAGCAGATTTAAAAGAAGAAACGTTCGGTTTGCTCTTTAAGTACATGGGTAAGTTATGCCATAAAAGAGTCGCTCGATGAGAGAAGGAACATCGAAGGAAGTCACTTCTAGGACGTTGTACGTATAGTTTCAGACCGTCCCTGAGATTTCTTAACGGTGATCTTTTAGTAAATAGAGAGTTTATACCAGCCGGAGCTCTATTGTAAAATGCCTGATAACATATAGTTGCAATTCTCTTTTTGGCATAAGCGGCTTGGTATGCCTCTAGCGCTTTGTCGTGTCGCACTCTTTCTTCTTGCGCAGTTTTGTCGTCACCACCAAGAGCTCGTGCAAGATAGTTGCCACCAATAAAAGCAGCTACATTCAGCGCCTCCAACCATAATCGCAATGCTTGCCATAGTAATATATTAGCGAAGGTTTTTTTCAAAAGTGTTGGTCGGGGCTTTGCCCATTATACGTTTTCAGGGAGAATCTTTTGTTCTTCGAGGTACCGTTTGAGTGCAATGCTACCTGCCATTACAGCTGTAAGCATTGCGTAGTTTTCGATAGAATTAGAAGGATCGCCTGTAAAGCCTTTCTTGAACGCTTGTTTGGCAACCCAGCCTATGCCAGCAGCGAGACCTGCAAGTGTGGCGGCATCCATTACGGTGCATAAACCGTTGAGAAACTTTGATATCCAGAAATGCTAAAGAAGTATCTGAAATATCCCAGTTATATTGGATCATGTGTACAAAAGGTGGTCTCGGTCGAGACCGATAGTCGACCGACAGTCGACCGGTAGTTGATCGGTCGACTGTCGGACGGGGTCGACTATCGACCGACAGTTGGTCGACTGTCGACCGATAGTCGACTGATAGTCGGTTGACAGTCGACTGATGTATCGACCGATAGTCGGTCGACAGTCGACCGATATGTCGACCGAGACAACCTATAATACGCATGATCCGCTATCTTTAAGAGCAGGATGAAACGAATTGACAGCGGTTATAAATTGATTGAAATCCTCTCTGGTAGACGGGGTAGCGCCGATACAGTTGTCAATGTAGCGACGATAGAGTTCAGGTTTTGGGCCGTTGTATTGATTGAAAAATTGGTGTTCAATGTAGCTTACGATTACGCATTTTGGTACGCATTGATTTGTCTGTAATAATTGTCCGCGAATGAAAAACAGTTGAATGTTAACACTAACTCAGCCAGGCGGAGTAGTGTTTCCGAGCTTGGTTCCTTAACAGTACGTAAGTCAAAAAAATGTTTGAGGGCTAGAAGACCTTCGCCATTTGGGATGACGGTGAAAAGAGATGTAATATCTATAGTGAAAATAAGTTTGCCTTCGCCCAGGAAATTGAAATTGCGAAAAATTTGAAGTGCGTGTTGACTGTCTTTAACGTATGACGGTAAAGATCTGACAATAGGTGCCATAATTTTATCTAAATAGCTGGAAGTGAGTTCGGTAGGGCAACTACAGGCAGAGACGATAGGTCGACCTGGGTTGTTAGGTTTGTGAATTTTAGGTAAAAAGTAAATACACGAGGTTCTAGGAGTGGTAATGACGAGATTGGTAGCAGCAGCCGGCAATTTGCAGTGCTCTTGACAATTTGTTGGTTCGTGGAGGTGAGATCTTTATCGACTTTAGCATAAAAAGAGGTGTCAGAAAGTTGCCGCAAAGCTTTTTTTTTGGAAGAGGTCGGCCCGCCAAACGACCAAAGCGCTGCCTTTGTCGGCCGCTTTGATAACTTGGAGGGCGCTCGCCTTCTTGAAAATTAAAATGGCGGCGTGGAACGAGCCCTTCGCGCGTTCCACAATGTTTCTCGCGCTGGATTTCCACGCGATTTTGTTTACTCGCACGCAATTTCAAAACGATGTTTTTCAAATAACTCAACCATGTATATCGATACAAAGAAAAAGAACGAGCGACTTGGGGCAAGTCTGGGGCGGCCGCAACGCCACACGTACGCCACAAACGCAACGCCACAACCGCCACCACGCGGATGGCCCTGGGGACGAGGTTGGGGCCGCCATGGGTTAGTACTTTATGTAAGACTACGTATAATCCATGGCACACAAAATTTTAGTCCAAATATATAGGAAGCAAAGTGAAAGTGGAAATTGACAGGTAAATAGACATAAAACAATCTACCTCTAGTGTAAATCTTGACCTTAAATATTCAGCGGTTTCTAAAACCAAAACTTGCCAAAATGTTAAACATAATAAATTTATTCTCTCGTTTTTCCGCAGTGTTGATACCGTCAACCTGTGCAGCTCGTGCATCCTCTGCAAACAGTGATATTGGATCACTTACTGAGATACGACGTGACACTTTATCGTCGTACATATACAGATCCAATTACAGATCCAGGGTAACGAACAAATGGCTAAAGTTATCGTCAGCTGTTGGCCAAATTTGAGGTACGTTACTTTATAGTCACCGGGTACCTTTATTCTCCTTATGGACAAACAGAAAGATACCAAACGAATTGTGAGCAAACAATAATAAATTTCTGGCGATATTTTCAAGTAATGACTCTAGAATTTCGATCCACTTCCATCCTTGCCTTCCTGTGTGATAGGCGGCAATAAACGGTTTCAGTGTAGTGATATATAATGTAGTATATATAGAGATATATTGTTGTTGTTGTTGTTGTATCCTGCGTACGGGTTTTCATTGATGCAAGAACATATTTTAGCAGTTTAAAATGACGCCAAAATACCGTGATAGTGTCCCTCTAAATTATCTTCTGTCATTTTACTTAGCCACGACCTTCTTGATACAGCTTTCTTCTTTTCAGATCAGAGATTTTGCCTGGTGCATGAAAATTTTTGAAAGTTAGTTTATGAATGTGATATAAATATTGTACTGACAATGTTATATCCGCTTAATGAAAAGGGAACTAAGAGTATATGAAGCTGTATAAAATATAGATATATATAGATGTTTTGATTGTAAAAATATCAGATTTCAAAATCCAATGCCTATGTTTATTTTTGAATACCGTAATTTTTACGCTGAATCTTAATAATTATTATTAAGTTCAGCGTATTCACCGAGCATGAGTTGTTATTAAAGCGTTATTTTTAGTCCCTCTTCTGTTGATGTTGTGCAGAATATTTAAGTTATTGAATACTCATTAATGTTAATTTTTTACCAATTAATACCCTGCTCAATAGGAAGTTGACACTCGATACTCGAACCTTGAGACTTGATCCTCTAGCCTTAATGCTCAAATTGTCCAGGCCCTAGTCAGCCACACCTTTGTTATTGTTTACATGCAAAAGTTTCAGTATTGTGTTTTACGTGGAGCAAGGCAAAACGAAAGAGATCTGTGAGAAACTTGCTCAAAGTAATTTAAACACTTTCAGTAAGTTTGAGTAGGGGGTAGAGGGATAAGGGGCAATGAGGGATGGGCCAATGGCTTTTTGACAGTCACATAAAAATAAAGTATAACCTACCGGTTGTTTTAAAAAAGTTACCTACAGACAATTTTGACCTGTAACATATACATATTTTTATGTAACAGTTAAGGTCCTATGTAACTTGTAGGTGGTTTCCTTTCTGTCACAGTTAAGGTATACAGATACCATCGCAATATGGTTTGATTTGGGCACCTGTTCTGAGTTTAAAAGTCTATTGATTCTAGTGATTAATTTATTTGATCCAGCACCCTGACATTTTTAACTCTTTAGTTATTTCAGGGTGCTGGTACCCTTTAATTACTATATTTATATTTCATTTCCTTTATAATTTAGTTGATTTTAACCTCTTGGGTACAATAAATGTTGTTGTTGTTCTTAATGTTATAATATCCATCATCGTCGTTGTTGTTGTTTATACACTCATACATTTATCTTCTTGATTTCCTGTAAACTTGTCTTCCTACTCTCTTTAGTTACGACATGACCCACCTAGATTACCCCTGCTATCTGTGGGCATGTCCAATTTGTAAACATTACCTACAGTATTAGAAAAATAAAGAACTGAACTGAAACTGATCTGAACTAGCTTTTGCTGTTATGTTTTTATTGCAGTATTTTAGTTTAATAAGAAGTAATTGTTTTTGTTTGCAGGTTTACAAAGCATGACCTTTTAGCACTGTGTCTGGCCATTTTTATTCCAGTGCTTGTTATCATCCTAGTATTGATCTCAGTTTTGCCGTCATTAGGAGCACCCCCATTGCCCAACTTTAGAGAGCCAGTTAAGGTATTGCTAATGTACAGATAACAAGCTGCTGACTCGTTACTGATAAAGGCTCAGCGGTAATGCATTCGTTACATTATTATGTGACCCATATACCTTGTTACGACCCGGTACCTGTAAGATCTTGATTAGTTTCATATGTGTTTTTAAGACCCTGTCCATGTTTATAGGCTCCTAAGTATGATCCTATTCCTACCGATGATCCTAAGGGATCCTACAGGATCTTGATTAGGATTGTACAGGTTTTTAAGACCCGGTACGTGTTTGTAGGCTCTGAAGTATGATTCTTTTCCTTCTGAGGTTTAGGATCCTACAGGATCTTGATTTTTTTCATATAGGTTTTTAAGACCCTGTATATGTTTTTCGGCTCCTAAGTATGATCCTGTTGCTACTGATGATCCTAAGGGATCATACAGAATTTAACAGGATCATAAGGGATCTCTATAGGATTTCAACCAGGGCAGTAATCTGGGAGGAGACATTATCACATAAAATAATAATGTTGTTATGTTCAATTGCTCCTTACCAGATAAATAGGTGAAGGTGCACAAGTGTCTATAGCCATGTAGCTAATCCTTTAAATATATTTCTAGGGTTTTGAACCAAGAGGCACAAAACTAAGTGATGAGATAGTGACATTACAGAACTTTTATGACAAACTCCAGGATGGAACCATTCGTCAGCAGTTACCTTATCAGGGGGGATCAGGCGGACAAGAAAATCATTTGTCATCTTCTGTCAAGAGGAAACGCCGGTCAGCTCAAGGCTCCCTTGACCCTCCACTCCCTTCTGGAGGAGTCTACTGGAACATGATCTTTGTTTTCGAGTCTACTAATCCTGAAGAAACCATGTTTGATGCCAGCAAACTTAAAACTGCTTGTGCCATGGAGACGGACATTCTGAGTGCTAGTTCTGCTTTTACTGAATATTGCAATGGAATCTATGATGGAACTTCTGGAAAAATGCAGTGTTACTCAAGCTCGTCTCTTGGAAATTACATTGCACTACTGAACAACCGCAAATCCTGTCAAGATATTACTGATGAAGATGTTTCAATGGTAAAGAATTTGTTAGTAAATTGTTCCACTTACTTTTTAGATCAAACTCTGAGAAGTGACTGTGATCCCCAAAGGTCAGCGGTGAATGTCACTTCCAGTTGTGAGAAAGTCCCTGCAGAGTGCACCCAATACAATGCTGTGTATAACATATTCCACTATCTTACCGACAACGAGATGAGCCCATCTAATGACATGTTCTTGAAATATATAGCATCCCTTCCTCCAGGTTCTTCTTATGAAGAAGTTGTTTTTGATGATTTATATGACACACAGTTAAAAGAGGGTATTCCTGGAAGAGAAGGTGTCGAATTTGCTTCGTTCAGGTTCTCTTTCTACAAGTATGACCTTTTCAGTAAAAAGCTTCTTTCTGAAGTTATCTTTCCTGCTCTGGCCATGATTCTTGTGTTCTTGATTATGTGGTTTTTCTTGGGTTCATTCATTCTTACATTCTGTGGTCTTTTTTGCATTATTTATGCTTTTGGACTGTCATACTTTCTTTACACCAAAGTTTTCCAACTTGACTTTTTCCCATTTCTAAACGTTTGCACATTGGTGTTTTTGGTGGGTATAGGGGCTGATGATGCCTTTGTATATTACGACATATGGAGACAGACGCGGGCAGCTAATCCTAATGCAAACATCATGCAGTTGACATTGAAGACCTTGCGTTATGCTGCACTCTCCATGCTTGTTACAAGCTTGACAACAGCATCAGCATTCTTTGCGGGAGTTTCTTCCTCTATAACTCCCATTAAACTGTTTGGAATATTTGCTGGCACATCCATCTTAACTAACTACCTGCTGATGATAACATATTTCCCAGCTGTTGTAGCTTTACATGAAAAGTGGGTGTTGAAGTACACCGATGGTCAAAGCTTGGAGGCTGTGTCACCAACAGAGTTGAATGCTCATAATGTGGAGACTCAACATATGCAGGCAGCACCGACAGCACAAGACATGTCAGAAAACAGGAAGGCAGATTTACCAGTGAACAGCCATACCAGTCAAAATGAAGCAAACTTCTGCATCCTGCAGATTATCGACTTTCCTTGCTCTCTCTTAGAATCAGCAACAAACTTTGTCGGAAGAGTCGGCAAAAACATCTTTGAAGATTGGTTACCAAAAGCAGTCATGAAGTTGCACTGGCTGTGGATAGCCCTGTTAGTCTGTCTTACGGCTGGATTTCTTTGCGTTAATTTTGTAAAACCTGGTCTGCAGTTACCGACCTCCAAAGATTTCCAAGTGTTTGCTTCATCTCATCCACTGGAAAACTACTACTTAAACTACAAAAGCTACTTTAGATTTGAACAGCAAGTTAGCGGTTTGTGGATAGAGCTGATCTGGGGGATTAAACCTGAAGATAATGGCAACCATCTTAATCCAGATGAGAAAGGAACTCTTGAATTTGATGACAACATTGAAGATAATATGTTTACTCCTGCTGGCCAATTATTTCTGCATTCCTTGTGTCAATCCATTGAAAAACAATCATTTTTTGAAGCATTCAGTGGTGGTCAGTGTCCCATAGACAGATTCATTGACATGTGCACCTCAGAACAAACTCCTTGTTGTGGAATCAATGCTTCATTTCCTTTTCCAGCAAATGTTACTGAAACATGTGTTAAACTTGCTTCAAGATTGACAACAACAGGTGTTCTATTTGATGTTCTTGGGAATATAAAAGGTTTCCGCATGCTAATAATCACAAACCAAGCATATTCAACCAACTTTTCTGCTATGGATAGTTTCTGGAAGAAAGTGAGTTCTTGGGTTGACACTGAAATGCTTAAAGCTCCAACTGGACTACAGAATGGCTGGGCAGGATGCTGGGGGCTTGACTTCTATGCTCTCCAAATTGGCCTGTCTGAAGGAACCTACTCCTCCTTGGGAATATCTGTTGCTGTGTCATTTACAGTCATGTTACTAACAACTCTCAACATCTTCATAAGCATCTATGCCATCATCACCATCATTGGAATTATTGCGATAACCATTGGATCTCTGGTGCTAGCAGGCTGGCAGCTGAATATTTTGGAGTCTATTGTGATGTCTGTGGCTGTCGGTCTGTCTATTGACTTTACCATGCATTATGGTGTGGCTTACAGACTTGCTCCAAACAAAAGTCAGAGAGACAGCAGAGTGCGTTACTCACTTATGCATATTGGATCGGCAATCACTATGGCTGCAGTGACTACTTTTCTCACAGGTGAAATATTTCTGTTTAGCCATTTTGTTTTGTTTTACATGCTTTTTTACATGTTTTGTAGGCCAAGGTGCCAACAAGGAATTCTAACGGGTCAAATTCCCAGTGTTCTCACCAACCAAATCAGTAGAGGTTTTCTGTTAATTTGGTGGGTCAGGAAGCTGGCCTTGCTGCATTTTTGGCCAGACCCCCTCTTATCTGGAACATGGTATAATTCTGTAGTGCTTAAGGTGGCTGAACACAGTATTGGAAGATTAGAATGCCTGTACTTCATGATAATCTCATTTTTGGCATACACATTATACAATACCTGTGCCGTCACACTATAGTGGAACATTGAACATTGCGTGATTACTGAACATTGCGTGATTACCGCAACTTGATTTTTTGTTTTAACGATCGTGTTACTTAGTTTGCGTGTAAACATTCACATTTTTTCTTTGAGATAAGAATCGCCGCATCTTAGGCTATGATTGAAAGTCGTTAGATTAGTCCCGCTATACAATCCTCATTGTTGTAATTTTGAATCAGTTCGTATCAGTCTTTTATCGTGTGCAGACCCAGCAGTTCTTTCTGTTTTTACCTAAATCAAATCGAATAAATCAGTTAAGTTTCAACGACGGGTTTATTTATGTGGTAATACTGCCCTATCGGAGCCAAGACGTATCGGCCGAGGTAGCGGAACAGTAAAAACAGAGAACCAGAGGCTTTGCGCACAAGCGAGCTGCTCGTTTGGTTGGTCAAGGAGTAGCCATGGAGAACGGCGAAGAAAAGCAACCAACTGAACTAGTCACACCTGCTCTTCAGGAACAACAGGAAGAGCGTGGCCCTGAAGAAGAAGACGAAGCTGCAATGTACGCTGGCACTGGAGCGCGCCCAAAACGGACAAGCAAGCCGACGTGCAAGGTAATACAAAATAAAATTTTAGAAACAGAGAAATGCGTTGAAAACCTGTGGAAAAGATGTCTGAAGGAAATCACGAAATTTCAAACACCGGATCAACCAGATGAAATCCGGAATGGTATGACAACGGCAAGATCTTTATTTAATACGTATCAGTTAGAAATTTTATCGATGCAAGAAGTTACTGCAAGCGCTAGCTCGGCTGAATTAATTGAAGACAGAAAACGTCTAGAAGAAACTGCGTCTTCGCGTAAGGCGTTCTTAGACAATGCATTGAAAGACGCCAATGATCAAATAAAGAACTTATTGTTAGAAATGGGATCCGCGGGAATGCAAAGTTCGACAACATCATCTGTCATCTCCTCCGTGACATCCGCGCGATTAAAGGCCAAAGCAAAGGCCGCCGCTGCGCTTAAAAGAGCCGAATTACAAAAGCAAAGAATGGAAATAGAGTCACGTTCAGCCCTATTGATCGAGCAGGAAGAACTTGCCTTAGCTAGGCACAAGCGAAACGAAAAGGCTAGGCTCGAAGCACTGCGTTTAGACGAAGAGGCGGCGATTGCACTAGCAACAGCCAAGGCTATCGATGAGGAACTAAACGAATACGAGCTCAGCGTCGACAAAGCATTCCGTGCGCCCGATCTCCCGCCGTTAAGCCCTAAACATCGCGTGCAGGAGTACTTAGATGCGCAAAGGGAATTTTCTCCATCGGTCGATGAAGCCGCCAAGAAAGAAAACATAGAGCTTAATCAGCCCCTGAGCCCAAATTTAAAGTCAAGCTAGAGCCATTTATGCAAGCGCAAGTCACGCCACCGCGAGACACGCGACCGGAAATCTCGCCTCTCGTGGACGTCAAGCTAAACCCAAACACAGCAGCGTTCACACCCGCGCTCTTGCCAACCGTAGGCCCTTACATTGAGTTCATGGCCCGAAGGGAACTTATATCCAACAAAATAGAAAAGTTTGATGACCGGCCCGAAAATTTCCACACCTGGAAGGGTTCGTTCAACAACATGATCAAGGGGGTTAACCTTAGCCCCAGCGAGCAACTTTCTCTGATGATAGAAAACACAACGAACGAATCCAAGCGCCTAGTGCAGAGGCTTCGTAATGCGTACATTGAAAATCCAGAGGAGGGAATTAAGGAAGCCTGGAGAAAATTAGGAGAGAGGTTTGGCTCAAACGCTGTGGTCACGCAAGTACACCTTGAAAAACTAAAAACTTTCCCAAAAATAGGGAACCGCGAAAATAAACGGCTGCAAGAGTTTGGCGATCTATTGCTAGAGCTGCAGTGCGCTAAAAACGACGGAGCACTAAAGGGTCTTAAAATCCTTGACGAACCAGCTTATTTGAGGCCTGTCGTGACTAAACTACCCGACGACCTCCAAGGGAGATGGCAGCGGCACGCATTTAAATACAAAGGTCAGTGTAACGTCGACTATCCTCCGTTTAACGAGTTCTCAAAGTTCGTCCAGGAGGTTTCCAGCGAGAGGAATGATCCCTATCTATCCATGGAGAATAATGAGAAATCTTTAATGTACAGCCAGCCTAATAACTCTTCTAGAATTCTCAGATCTCGGAACGCACGGCAAAATATCAAGACGGCGAAGACCGAAGTTACCGGATCCAAGCACGTGCAAAGAGAAACGCCCATTAGAAATGATCCCAGCAAATGGTGTTTCATTCATGACAGCCCCCATCCTTTGAAAGCATGCCGAATCCTCAAAGCCAAACCGTATCGCGAGCGAATAGACTTGCTAACGAAGCATCGTGTTTGTCTGCGTTGTGCTGCTTCGTCCGCTCATTCCACGAGGAACTGCACCTCCACCCCTAACTGCGCAGTGTGCCACAGCGACAAACACGTGACAATTCTCCATCCTGACAACACAACGCAAGAATTTCGCCCGTTCGAAAGTGCGGCACAGCAGCAAGGCGAGGAGCAGGCGGCAGCAACCCCTCAAGGAACTGAATCTCTGATCGTGACAAACAGGTGCACTGAGATATGCGGCCAAAACTCGGGAGGAGCTGGGAGGTCCTGTGCGAAAATCTGTTTAGCCAACATATATGCCGGAAGCAAACCCGATGAGAAGATCCAAGCCTACGTTCTTATCGATGACCAAAGCAACTACTCGCTAGCGAAGGCCAAGCTGTTTGAGAAGCTAAACCTCAAGGGATCGACCACCGCGTACACCCTGAAGACGTGTTCTGGAGTCAAAGAAACTAAAGGGCGACTTGCACGAGGATTGATGATAGAATCTCTTGACCAAAGCGTGAAATACCAGCTCCCAACGCTCACCGAGTGTGATGAGATCCCTAACAATCGGGAAGAAATTCCCACTCCTCAAGTCGCACGAGCACACCCTCACCTGCAGCCAATCGCAGACGAAATTCCAGAGCTTAACGAACAGGCAGAGATTCTGTTGCTTATTGGGCGAGACGTTCCTCCTCTCCACAAGGTTCATGAGTCACGCAACGGTTCGAGAAACGCGCCTTGGGGTCAGCGGCTAGACCTTGGTTGGGTAGTTCTTGGAAATACTTGCCTTAATGGAGCTCACAAACCAGAGCAGATTTCCACGTGTAAGACCCAAGTGTTATACAACGGCCGACCTTCGCTGTTTGTGCCCTGTCCGAACCGTTTTCACGTCAAGTACGACACAAACACAGATTCACCCTTCATCAACCGCGAATTTGACGATGGCTTAGCACGAGATGTGTTCACACGTACACCACAGGACAACAAGCCAGGAACCTCTACTGAAGACAGAAGGTTTATGGAAATTATGGAAAACGGCATGACAAAGGACGAGAGTGGCAGCTGGGAAGCGCCGCTACCCTTTCGCCACGAGATCAGAGAACTTCCCAACAGTCGTAATTATGCAATGAAACGCCTGAAATCCACCTGCCGAACCTTAGACAAGAAACCCTTCATGAAGGTCCAGTACCTCGACTTCATGCAGAAAATTTTCGACCTTGGTCACGCAGAGGTTGTCCCAGCGGAAAACTTGAAGTCTGACGAACCATGTTGGTATCTGCCTCACTTTGGCGTTTACCATCCCAAAAAACCTGACAAAATTCGGGTCGTGTTCGACTCAGCAGCCGAATGTAACGGAATATCACTTAACAAACTGCTACTACCTGGTCCTGATTTAACAAACAGTCTCCTTGGAGTGCTCATACGTTTTCGCCAGGACCCCGTCGCGATAGTAGCCGACATCGAGCAGATGTTTCACTCCTTCAAAGTCAAAAAAGAACATCGAGACTTCCTGAGGTTCCTATGGTTTAAGAACAATGACCCAACCGCCGAAATCATCGAGTACAGGATGAAAGTCCACATCTTCGGGAATACTTCGTCCCCAGCCGTAGCGAACCACGGCCTGCGCAAAACCGCCGAAGTCGAAGAAGCTAAGTTTGGCTCAGATGCAAAGGCCTTTGTAGACAGAAACTTCTATGTTGACGATGGTCTCCATTCAGCCCCAAATGCTGAAAAGGCAACAGACCTGCTTCGTCGCACTCAGTCCATGCTAGCCACTGCGAACCTTCGCTTGCACAAAATCGCCTCGAGTCACGTAGAAGTCATGGAAGCGTTCGCGCCAGAAGATCATGCCAGTGGTCTCCATAACTTAGACTTCAGCAAAGGCCCTATCCCGATACAGCGATCGCTCGGAGTGTTCTGGGATTTGGAGTCCGACGCTTTCACCTTTCAAGTTTCCCTTGAAAAGAAACCGTTCTCACGGCGAGGAGTCTTGTCGGTAACCAACAGCCTCTACGACCCCCTCGGTCTCGCGGCGCCAGTTATTATCAAAGGGAAGCAGCTTCTGAGATCGATGACCTCTTGTCTAAGTGCCCCATATTCGGACACGTGGGATGCCCCGCTCCCTGAAGAATACAAGTCCGCGTGGAATGATTGGTGCTACTCCCTCCAGTCGCTGGAGAAACTCAAGGTTCCCCGCTCCTACAGCGACAAGCCGCTCAAAACTGCAACGCGAATGGAGCTTCACACCTTCTGCGATGCTTCAGAAAGAGCTATCGGTGCTGTTTCGTACCTAAGAACAATCCAGCCCACCGGTGAAGTTCAAGTATCCTTCGTACTTGGAAAGGCTAAGCTTACACCAGCCCATGCGACAACCATACCTCGCTTAGAGCTTTGCGCCGCCGTTATGGGAGTCGAGCTGTCCGAGGTCATCACTGAAGAACTTGACCGGAAACCGGATTCAGTGACCTATTACTCCGACAGCAAAGTTGTGCTGGGATACGTCACAAACGACTCGCGGCGTTTCTATGTATACGTCAGTAACCGCGTCGAACGCATTCGCAGAACGTCTGCACCACATCAATGGCATTACGTTCCTACCAATCTAAATCCCGCTGATCTCGCCACACGATCCGTGGATGCAAATGAATTAAAGGAGAGCAAGTGGCACACCGGACCGAAGTTCTTATACAAGAGTGACCTAGCAACATCAACTCAAGAGGGAAATAGCGCTGCAGAAATGTTGGCCGACGACCCTGAAGTGCGCTCAGACGTGAACACGTGTGCTACACAAGTGGATAAGTGCAGAAACATCGGATCGGAACGTTTCTCCAGATTCTCACAGTGGTCAATTCTGCAAGGAGCAATCGCAAAGCTGATCACTATTGCTCAGTTACGCAGTAAGACTCGAGCTGCACAGAAGAAGAGCCCCCCTACTCAAGTGTATGAACAAGCGAAGGTCGTTATTCTCAGATGCATCCAATACGAAGCCTTTAGGAAAGACATCGAGTGTCTCAAGCGTTCAGAAAGGCTACCCAGTACTAGCCCTTTAGCCAAGTTGTGCCCTATAATTGACGAGGACGGACTACTCCGAGTCGGTGGTAGGCTCCGTGAAGCAGACGTCAGCAATGAAGAACGTCACCCCCTCATCTTGCCAAATTCGTGTCACGTCTCGACACTGATAGTCAGGCATTTCCATGCGAAGGTACAACACCAAGGGCGAGTCTTCACTCACGGTTCAGTTCGAAGCAACGGCTACTGGATCATAGGAGGAAAGAGAATGGTTAATAGTGTAATCGACAAATGCCTCAAGTGCAAGAAACTAAGGGGCCAACGACAGACTCAGAAGATGGCAGATTTACCAGCTGATCGAGTTAGCCCGGCGCCGCCCTTCAGTTACGTTGGACTCGACGTATTCGGTCCGTGGCAAATCTGCGCAAGACGCACAAGAGGAGGCCTTGCTCATTCAAAACGGTGGGCTGTGCTGTTCACGTGTATGACAACACGAGCAATTCACATCGAAGTCATCGAAGCCATGGACACCTCAAGCTTCATAAACGCCCTTCGCAGATTCTTAGCACTACGAGGGCCAGTGATTCAGCTACGCTCAGACTGCGGATCTAACTTCGTTGGCGCACGCAACGAGCTCGAAGGCGTGCTAAAACCCTCTGACGTCAGCGCCACACAGAGTTACCTGCTCAAGGAAGGATGCGAGTGGGTCTTTAATCCTCCACATGCCTCTCATGCCGGCGGGGCGTGGGAACGAATGATTGGAGTAACGAGGCGTATACTCGAGGCTATGCTAGCAGACCTCGCTTCGAAGCACCTCACACATGAAGTTTTGACAACCTTGATGGCCGAAGTCTCAGCTATTGTCAACGCCAGACCTCTAGTACCAGTGTCCAGTGATCCAGAGGTACCAGAAATTCTCACTCCAGCAACGCTACTAACCCAAAAGCCACAACAGCTGAAACCCCCATCAGGAGATTTCGACGCTAAAGGTCTCCATAGTAACCAGTGGAGACGCGTACAGCATCTGGCCAACACCTTTTGGTATAGATGGCGTAAAGAATACCTGCACACCTTGCAGCGACGAAGAAAGTGGCAAAACACGACCCGCAACCTGAAAGAAGATGATCTAGTCCTTCTCTGCAGTAAAGACGCTCCCAGAAACGACTGGTCTCTTGCTAGGATTACTTCGGCACAAGCAGACCGTGATGGCAAAGTACGGAAGGTTGACTTGGTAACCACCAAAGATGGGTGTCAAAAGTACTTTAGGAGGCCGATCACTGAAACTATCCTGCTGAATGCAGATGAAAAACAATGACAAGGAACTCTTATTTTACCTATAGTGGTATTCTACGAATACCAGGCGAGGAGTGTGCCGTCACACTATAGTGGAACATTGAACATTGCGTGATTACTGAACATTGCGTGATTACCGCAACTTGATTTTTTGTTTTAACGATCGTGTTACTTAGTTTGCGTGTAAACATTCACATTTTTTCTTTGAGATAAGAATCGCCGCATCTTAGGCTATGATTGAAAGTCGTTAGATTAGTCCCGCTATACAATCCTCATTGTTGTAATTTTGAATCAGTTCGTATCAGTCTTTTATCGTGTGCAGACCCAGCAGTTCTTTCTGTTTTTACCTAAATCAAATCGAATAAATCAGTTAAGTTTCAACGACGGGTTTATTTATGTGGTAATACTGCCCTATCGGAGCCAAGACGTATCGGCCGAGGTAGCGGAACAATACCACTGAAGCCTATTTCAGTCTGAAGGTGCTTTTTTGAAGTGGCCCATTTCCATGGCAACGAAAGGGATCAAATGCGGCCTTAAAAATCTAGTTTACTCCATTTTGCAGAAAATCCGCTCACTAGATTTTGGCTTAAAATTGCCCATATGTTAATGTGACTGTGGTATCTCTTTGGCAGGAACTTTACGTAATTCTGACAGACAGTTTTTTATTTATTTACCAAGATTATGTTCTTTTTAATTCTAAGTGTGTTGCTGATTTCCTCTGTCAGATTTTCATTGTTGTGCTTTACGTGTGTGAGTCATAATATTGTCTGAAAGCATGCCAAAGTTCATCAATTTCCAATGACTAGATTTCGAGAAAATTCTTTTTGGTTACGTAATGATCCACTCACAAATTTTGATCACACTGCGCATGCGCCGGTCGTATTTTACCCCTCTTTGCAGTATGCAAAGCTGTAATCCACATTTTACAAGCTGGTGAGGCTTTTGTAAGATATATTTGCTGCCAAGTTGGTCATGATGTTTGCTCTTATGATAAAAAGCCACACCAAGTTGGGTAATACCACTGACCATCCAGAGAAACTGTGTTCAGCCACCTTAACCCTTTAAGCCTCAAGGGGTCTCCCTTTGACGAGTAAAATCGTCTGGCGTTAGACAGAGTAAAATCTATAAGTCACTCTTGGGGAGTAAAGTAGTAGAGTAGGGAGTAGAGTATGCACAAACTGCAATGACTGAGGCAAACTACCGGTAAATATTCACAAGAATACATACCCCGGTAACTAAGTTCTTTGTATGTAATTTCTTTTTATTTAATTTATTAATTACACATTATTGTTCTCAGCTGTCTGGCAAGTGATTTATAATTAGGTTCACAGCTTTGAGCAGTGCACATTGCATACATATGACCGAAAAATAATTTCAACATAGACTTACAAAGCAAAGAGCAAACGTTTAAAAGTCTAGATTTGACATTTTGACTGTCTAGAAATTCTTGAAAATTTCGAAAATTTCCTTCTGTCATGACACATAACAGGATATAACCATTTAATTTGGTGCGCTGTTCTAGCTGAAAACAATGAAAATGCGTTTTAGAGGAATTAATGCACAAAGTTCAGGGAATTAAAGCTTTCCAAGGTAATACCTCCTGAAGATATTATTAGTGAGCAATAACAATAACACTAACAATATGGAATTGCCCGACACAACTCTGTAAGTATTGTGAAATTCTAACATTAATAAATTAAAATGAATGTGTTGTCAGGATTGATGATGATGCCAGCGACAGTGTTGGCGTACTTCCAGCTTGGTCAGTTCTTGATGTTGGTCATGGTCTTTAGCTGGCTTTATTCCACCTTTGGATTCTTATCAATCTGCACTGTGATCGGTCCAAGGGACAATTTTGGTCAGCTAAGCATCAGTCATCTGTTCCGGAAGTGTGGTCTGTGCAGAGTGAAGCCAGATGAGTCTCGGGAACCAGAAACCAAGAGTGGGAATGTCAGTTTGAATGAAGATGTCAAAGGTGATCTTCTGCCAGAAAAACAAAATGACATTACTACCTCTCTCTAAAGAGAGTATAAGTCCAGTGTTGTACGGTATGCATTTATTCATGTAAATATTGAATTTCAAAAACATGCAAGAGAAGCACAATATTATTCCACAAAATCAAGGAATGATTAGCAACTTCATTGCATTTGTCTAAGTCTCCCTGGTCAGGACTACAACACAGTGTCATTGAAGTCTTGATTATCATAAGAAAAATATTTGAAAACAATTCTTTCATTTAGTCATAGAGAATGGTACTGTTGTGCTGTATTTGGTAGAGTAAGACAAGCTTTAAGTGGCAAGTAAACTATAAACTATGTTAAAATAAGTTGCTTGTTAATATTTACGTGTTGTGGTTTTATTCTTGGGTCAAATTTTATTTCTCCTTATCATACCATACCCAAAAACAAAAAATAAAATTTGAACTAAGGATAAAATAATTATACCCACAGTATAGAGTGTTTAAATCATATGACAATCAAGTGTGTGGGATCTATGCTTGGGTTAATTCTGCTGGCTGAATAATAGCCTGAATTTCAGATGTCTTGCTCTGGTTACTTTGCTGGTCAAATAAGCTGTTTTTGGCAATTTACAGCAATCAGAGTAAAGATTTATAAGCCAATTAGTCAGGAAGTCAAATATTAATTTGAAAGTAGTGCTACAATTAATAGCAAATGAAAGCTAGCCACAAGCAGTCACAGGCACAGATCTAGGATAAATGGTGACTGATTTACTACAAAACGAGCGCCAAAACCTTAAACTCTTAGGCAGGTCCGAGGACATGGTCGCCCGGGACATTTTATTGATTTTGACTTCCTGAAGCCCCCTTTACTGGGTTTGTAAGCCATTCAGTTATGTCTATGATATTTGCTAGTTCCATTCTCCTTGGATGAAGCTTTGCAGTTTACTTTTATTTACTTTTATTAAAAATATATATTTATATTTCTTATGAACATTCTGACCGATTTCCATGTAATGGTGTAAACCAGTATGGATCTGCACCTGCTATTCATTCATCGCGTTCGCCAAAAAGTAGCAGACTGTGAACAGTCTATCTCAGGTGTAGGGGTGTAAATTTTGGATTTTGGTCTCAGTTAGGGTGTTCTGGGAAAAATGCTGTTATATTTAGCCATGATGGTCTTGTTTAGGGTTGTACACAAAGAAATAGAAAAATATATATTTAATATGTATATTTCTAATTTGTTTTATTTACACGATTCATAGAATCAAAGTTTTGGCTTAGGCAAAGTGAGGTTAACTTCTGTTTTTCCTTTGTTTTCTGTGTGGTGTGGATTGAAAAATTGTTGTAAATACAGTAACATTGGGGTAAGCTTTTGCATTCAAAACAAGCATTTGTGGTCATTTGTTTTTAGAAATTTTTAGTCATTTATCTAGTATTTATTTTCTTTCAACTCTTAGCAGATTTTAATTTGGCCTTTTCAAGTGTTTATGGAAAAACTCTTTTTAAACATCATACACATTACACATTTTTATTTTGTGAAAATAAACCTTAATGTAAAATTGTTTTAATAATGGGTAGATTGTACATAATATTTCAGCATTTTTATACTAGGAGGGGATACTCCATTCATTCTTACCTACTGAGATGGTTATGTGCCAGTATGAAGGGTATAGTTTACAAGTAGCTTCGGGGCTGTAGCTAACAGGAGGTGAACCAATGCACTTAGTTTGGTTAAAAGTTTGGATTTATTCATTTATTTCAGATTGCTGTAAAAGGGTGTGCATCACAAAAAATAAATACCAGTATGAAGGAAGTGTTTTTTTCTGATATTGATTAGTAAATGTTTTTGTTGGCTTTGGCCCTGAGCTTAGTTTGGGAAAGCATAAAGCTATTTATAAGGAGTGTAAATTTCGGGGATTAGTAAATTTGTAATATTAGTTTTAATAGTATTTTAACTGTGGCGGTAATATTGTAATTATCGTTTTAAATAGCTATAATCAGTATTTAAATTGTGATTTTACCCGATGAATTGGTGTTGTTCAGTTGTTAGGTTTTCACTAGTTATTAGGTGGAATACCTGTAAACTAGCTCTCAAGCTAAGTGTATATCCACGTTAAATAAAGTATGATGATGATAATGAGTTTTTTGGGCCTACAATCAGGGCCATAGACAGTATGAGGCAAACCAGCCCAGTCATTTTGTGACCTAAATGTGGTGATAATAAACACCCTAAATACCTACGAAGATAAAAAGAAACAACCCACCGTGTTTAAATAAAAATTGTTGTTGACAATTTAACCATGAACGTTGCCTCAGTCATTAATTCTGGCTATGGTCCTCACAATGTGGTATTGTTTACTCCGGCCTGGCCAATCGATGATCAGAAATCCAATCAATCGATGACAATTAGTCAATTGTTATCGGCCAATCAATAATCACAAGTTCTGATAATTGCCAAATTTACTTCATGTTAATTCACCTGATCTTCCTTCTGGGAATACTTAGTGCATACCTTGATATCGCGATCTACATGTATGTCGCCCAAAAAAATATGGAAGTCGATGAAATTGCTTGTCGATGACAATCGATGGAATTGATAATAATCGATGGCAGTCGATGATAATCGATGGCAATCTATAAACACAAAATTTTTGTTCATCGATTGGTCATCAATTTCCGATATCAATCAATTAATTGTTATCGATTGTTATATATCGATTATCGGTTTCGTTGATTGGTCAGGCCGGGTGTTTACTCATCACTAGCAACATTGACTCTTGGAATTAACAGATTATTACATCAACACAAATACACTTCAGTAATGTACCAGCAATCTTTATTTAACCATGGGATACTTGTCACAAAAAGGTGGTCTTCCAAAGAGCCGTGTGCATTAACCCTAATAAATATATTACCCAGAACTCAGAAGCTAAGACTTAAAAATTAGGGAAAATCTTAAGTTAAGTAATTGCTAACAATATTATACAATATTAAACTAGTGACCTGCTTCGCCTCTGCTTACAGACTGTTTTGCTTTTATACACGGCTTCCTTGTAAAGCAGGTTTTATCATTTCTTTTATTGTAGTAGTTATTTGTAATTTAAATTAGATAGTTAGATTAATTTAATTCTATATTGTAAAGTCCTGAAGGAAATACCGTGTCTAAATAAAGATTTTACCTTACTGCACCCCTATAACAAAAACTCTTCTTGAGGGCCTCGTTGTTCGGCCGCAGAATGAACAGGTTATGTTGGGCATCCTGAAGATTGTCTGTGGATGGTATTTACGATACATGTAACGATACATGGTATTTACTAGCTTCGGCAAACAGAATTTTGCAGAGTTTGAGACACCAAAACGGCTTTGCAAAACACTCGAGACTGTTAGACCTTCAGAAGCCCTCAGAAAATGAGAATGCAGCAATCATGGTATTTACGATACATAACATGGCTACCAACTGACGAGGTCCGTTGACGAAACTAGTTCTGGAGTAACGTATGAACATGTGTGTAGAAAGTAAATGCTAATGGGGTTTTTCCTTTTCAATATGATGTCTCAAACTCGGTGGGAGGGGAACATATGTGGGGTACTTGACTTTTAAGAAGAATTGCTCCTAACAGTGAGACCCCAAAAATGGGTAAAATCAGATCAAATGTCCCCACCTTGGGCTGACCATAGTACTCAATCAATAATGATACTTGCAGTTTACACACCCATTGTAAATCTTCGTGAACACATGATATTTCCTCCCCTTGCGATGTTTGTGTCACGTTCAAAGTTATGAAGAAACAGAACTTACTGTAAACTTTTCTATAATTACTAAGCAGAGAAAATTTGGCATGGCAACGCACAGGAGGTGATTACTGTACCTCCAGAACAGTCAAGATGCCGGCATAAACAAGCAGGTCATGATGTATCAAGGTGCCATATTTCCTCCTCGCAAAAACAATTCAAATGCCCCCACCCTGGGGCCCAGAATTTTGTCAAACTCCTAAGGGCGGGGAAGGCAATTGAGGTCAAATGCCATAGATATGGCTGAGGTCCCCCCTCGGGCTTAACAATGATAGGTGCATTAAACAGTCTCGGTCTCAGAGAAGAACACTAGTCTTGCAGTCTCATTAAGTCTCTCATTTACCCTAATAATGTCAAGGAAATAATCACATTTGTTTTCAAGACCTACAATGTACTTGAAACTGTTGTGAACCACCTCAAGAATTCATGCAGTTTTCAAGAATGTCAACTTTCTTTTAGTGTGTACTTTTCTTTTGCTTTGACCTGGATTAATGTTCTGTTATCCCAAACCCCATCCTCAACCAGGATACCGGTCAGATAATTTCCATATACACACCCAGTGTCAATACCAGTTGCATGTGCATATTGCTGAAGACCCCGGCGAGCATCGTGTCCAAATACAACATGTTGAGGTCCATTCCACATAGACGCCCATGGAAAACCATCGTCTATTTTCGACGTTCCTTGAAATTTTTCGGGGTGGTAGTTTCTAATGAATAACATGCCTAAGGGATCTTGGTCTGACAAGGGTACTCCCGGAAGCAGCCCTCCATGCACCACCAACACATTCAACGAAGGAATGCTTATCGTGAACGGAAGGTTTCCCAAAAATTCTTCGTCCTCTTGGGTCAGGTCGTAAACAAATTTTCGCTTGTCTCTTACGGGTTCATTTCTTCTTTTGTGAAGGATTTCTGTTAAAATCGATTGTTCATGGTTTCCTCTAACAGAGAAGGAACCCGTCTCTCTGACAAAGCGTATAACTTCCAAAGTCTTCGGTCCTTTGAACACAAGGTCACCCACGTAAACTACAACAGTGTCCTTGTCAGGCTGTGTACATTTACTGTACAATTCTTCCAGCTCGTTAAAACAGCCATGTACATCTCCCACGAATAGAACTCTCTTGCCTTCAAGAAAGGAAGGATGTATTGTCAGATGGGGCGTTGACGGAGGAAGCGTTATTTGGTGACCTTTACCTTGCTTGTAGCTCAAAAATGATCCAACATTTCTTTTGTAAATGATGCCGAACTTATCGAGGAAGTCGACGACGCTTTTAAGCGTCACGCTCAAAAGTGCTGCCATCTTGAACTCCCAAGGTCATTACTTCAAGTATGCAACACTCAAATATCGTTTATTGTGCCCCACCTATGGAGTGTTTTGGTATTTTTTGGGTGTTTGAAAAGAGGACTTTTTTTAAAGGATTTGACAAAATTTATAAAAAGAATAAAACAATTTCACTAGACTCAATGAGTAGCTAAATAGACCTATTTAATAATGTTGCTAATCTTTTATAAACGAAACATTATTCCTCATCAGCTGAAACACCAAAGATGAGAATATTATTAAAACTATTTTCCATATTTCTTTGGGGGGAGGAGGTGGTAGGTCATAAGAGTCCCCTGTGCTCCCTGTGATGCTAAATCATTTCAATGACTAGTTCCACGATCCATGCTTACCTCTCATTGGCGACAAAAATTTTTGTGGCCAATCAGAGACAAGGAGTCGAATGGGTTATAGAACAAGTCATTTTAGTAAAGCATTCCAGGGGCACTCTTGTTACTTTGCGTAAACTTTCACCCCTGGGTCTCCAAAGAATGCTGACCCTTTTGTGACAATGCTGGAATATATTATTTTAAAGTTACTTATTCCTCACATCAAATGAATAGAGGGGGTAAGTTTCTAAAGAAACTGTGGTGCGGCGTCGGTGGGAAGTATAACAATATAATTTAGTTTTATCAACTGGGTTGATAATGTGAATTGGCCACCGTAAAGAGATTCAATAGCTGACGTTTCGAGCGTTAGCCCTTCGTCGGACCGAATCGAGGAGTTGTGGGTCATGTGTTTTTTTTATATACAGAAAGATGGAGCTTTGCAATTGGCTGGTGCCTGGTAACGAGAAAACAACGGGAATGAATTCGTTGAATGAAAAGCGTTCGTTGATAAGGTGAGGATTAAGAGTGCTGATTTGAAAAATAAATTTTTGTTCTAGAGTTTTGCGGCTTTCCGTGTTTCCTTGGTGAAGGGAAAGGTCGCAGACTGCCATATGCTGCTTAGAATGATTTGGGAGATCGACCGGTTTCGATGCATTTTCGCCGCCTTTGTAGTGACGACTCTAATTTTTCCTTAAAATCAGAGGAAATGTGCAATTTCTTTGACAAACGCAGCTATCCTGCTTCTGTTGTTCAAGCAGGCCATCATCGCGCCCAACAAATTGATCGACAGTCAGCACTACAAACATCACAGAGAGAAAACAACGATAGAATTCCATTCACCCTCACATTTCACCCTCACAACCATAAATTAAATTACTTCAAAATGATCCCAACACTGGCAGAATCTTTTCGCAACCTCCATTAATTTCATTCAAACGCAACAAAAACATAGGTAACTTTTTAGTCAGAAGTGCATTCCAAACAAGTGATCAACCCGGAACTTCTAAATGCGCTCACGCACGATACAAAACATGCCCTTTCATTCACAACGTTGACAAAATATCGGGAACCAAGCGATCTATCAAGATCACTGATCATTTCACCTGTACCTCAGCCAATGCCATCTACTGCATAACTTGCACTCTTTGCAAAAAGTTATACATCGGCGAAACAGGTAGACGACTAGGCGACCGATTCCGAGAACACCTTCGCGACGTAGAGAAAGACGACAAAAATGCATCGAAACCGGTTGCGAGACACTTCAATCTCCCAAATCATTCTAAGCAGCATATGGCAGTCTGCGGCCTTTCCCTTCACCAAGGAAACACGGAAAGCTGCAAAACTCTAGAACAAAAATTTATTTTTCAAATTGGCACTCTTGATCCTCACGGTATCAACGAACGCTTTTCATTCAACTAATTTATTCCGTTGTTTTCACGTTACCAGGCACCAGCCAATAGCGAAGCTCCATCTTTTTGTATATAAAAAAACACACGACCCACAATTCCTTGATTCGCTCCGACGAAGGGCTAACACTCGAAACGTCAGCTATTGAATCTCTTTACAGTGGCCAATTCACACATTATCAACCCAGTTGATAAAACCAAATTATATTCCTCACATCAGTTTACTTCCTGTTGTTACAATTTTGTGAAAATGTGCCACTAAACGGTACTAAAATGTTGAAAAGTCCACTTAATTTCTTTTATAATATGCAACCCAAGTAATATATGGTTTGAAATAAGCCCACCTCTCTTCATTTACTAATACATTCAATGAAAATGATCTGTCAGACAGAAGATAAAAAACTACATAAAAGTAAACTTGCACTGATAAAGTATTTTTATTTTGGAACTAGAGATTCTGATTTTTTGACAATTTCTTTTGATTTCTTTATTTCATTTAGTTGTTCATTTAGGTAGCAAAATACAGCGACCTGTTCAAAATAAGAGGTGGCAAATGGTCCTTCAAAAGATATGCATCTCATTATTTATATCATGGGGCTCTCAGTGTTCATTTTTTCATGAATCTGGATTGGAGTCACAACTTCATTTACAAATCTAAGAACATCTCCAGCTAACACAAAATTTATCAGTCTTGCCATCTTGCAAAGTCTTGAATTTGCCATATGGCATTTGCCATCATAAAATGCAAATTAAAATCAAAACCAGAGATTCGTCAAAGACCTACAGCTGAATGACTAAGAGTATTGCAAGTTTCAGTTTTAAGGGTAATATACTAATATTCCTCAAAATGTACACAATAATGAAAAAACCAATCTAATTTGTGGATTCCTCAGTAGAACCCAAAGCATGTATTCTTGTATGTTCTGTAAGGGGACTCATATGACAAGGAAACAAGGTGAATGCTTGACAAAAAATTGAGTTAAACTACTGAAGGGAATCAATCATGAGTCCTTTGACTGACAAGTCTTGACTATTGCCAATACAGCATGACAGCAATCACCTTAAATGATGAACTTGATGGCAAAGAATATCGAAATTCTCTCCTAAACACACAGCACAGGCCAAAATCCATAATTTACACCACTCAGTAAGAGGACGAGCATCCTTAGCCCTTTCACATGGACGTCCCCCAACACTAGGCTTGCATGTTACCGGTATGTACAGGAATTTTTTAATAAAATGTTTTATTAGTATGATGAATGAGATTTGCGCAACTGTTCACAATACAAAAATTAATACACTGAACACAGGGCATGTTGCAGTCTGTGGTTTTCATTCTGTTGATATTCTAATTTCACTCATCAGACCAACTTGATTTTCCCCATGCTGTGCTTGATCTAGTAGAATGTAAGCATACATCTCTAGTCTGTCTCTTCAATCAAAGGATCTGTACTTGGTGATGGTATTTTCTGTTCATGGTGTGCCAGCAGATCTTTTATGTGGCTTGTGATAAACCAAACCTGTCAAACAAGTATTTTAATCACCAATAATTAATGCCAACTACCGGTAAGACTTTGAAAGTCACACCCGTGAAAAATTTTTGTCTAGATCTCGCCAAGATCTCTGCTATCTTGGTGAGATCTCTACCATCTTGGCGAGATTGCGGAGGTTTCGCTGAGATCTGACCAAAAATGCCGAGATCTCAGTAAGATCTCGCAAGAATGCCAAGACCTCGGCAAGATCTCACCGCCGATGGGGCAAGATCTCGCCGACATCTCAGCAATGCTGAGATCTCACCACAGATCAACAAGATTTATGGCGAGATCTCGGCGAGCCATATGAAAATCTTGGCGGCCAAAAACTCGCCAAGAATCTCGCTGAGATCTCGGCAAACATTTTGTACGGGCACTTCTGAGAAAAAAGACAGAAATTAAACAGTGTGTGGTGGTAAAATCCACTGTAACTTATACTTACTTCAACAGACATACAAAGGGCTCTGCCAGAAATCAGAAGTCCAGTTACTCCCATTTGAATGTGGTGCGACATGAATGGTGTCCACAGGTGTGACTTGAGTCCATAAAGCCACACAGGGAGCAGGTGCAGGCCACTCACAGCAAACACACCGGCTGGGGTCTTGAATCCTGACAAATAATTCAAAACTAATTATAAGTTAAGACAACAATCATTTAAGTGAAACCCAAAAACAGGAAGTGGAACACTAATGCAAGAAACTCACAGATTTGTATTTCTTGGCTTAGAATCCTACCTCGATGAGTCTACTTCTAAACATTTTAATAGTTACTGACAGTTTTACAAAACCCTTTTAATAGGCATGTATCACCCCAACCTTTCATCTGTTATAACTTTCTAATTAGAAACAAACATATGGCTAAATAGTTGGAAAAATGCATTTTTATCTGGAATTGGAACACATCTACTTATCGAATTCTTGTCAAATAAGAGTCTAGAACTAAAGGTGCTAGTTCAGGTGGAAATAGAAATGACCAGGATTTCTATGTCACATGTCTTTGCCAATCCATACACTTTGTCCTATAACAGACAATCAATAATTTCTTCCCCAGGGGTAGCTGTTGGACAGAGGTTCAAACATTAGACATAAGACATACCATTAGCCATAACTGTTTGAACCCATGAAGGAGGGTTTGATTTGGCGCTCTTCCACTGTGGTCCTAGAGTATGTGTACATACAAACACCAACCACTCCACTGCACTGATAAAGTATCCCCACTATTGACAACAAGCACAATGGGTTTTAATATCAACACTGGATTGCTACACTTCTAAACAGATACATACTGCCATACAGGTGGGGGGTGCTTATTTATAGCTTAATTAGTAACAATGTAAAAGATAGAAGCAACTTCTCAGGGAAGCAACTTCAAATTATACAAATCTGAAAATTAACAGATATTGGCAAAGAATTCTTCTAGTGTAAATTGTAATGATGTAGAGGACCACCCTAATTAACTTAGTGTTAGCTTGGTGACATCCTTGGTAAATATATTATTTTAATTTATTATTATTATTTAAAACAAGTTTAATATGAAAACAAAATGTTCGATGACGTGAATTGTTATTTTTTTGATTGACATTCTTTTAACGAGTTATTTTCTGTAAATAGTACTATTTTTAAATAATAAAGACGATTATTATTATTATTATTATTATTATTATTCCCACTACATTAGCACTTCCAGTGAATCAGTGCGCTAGCTGCTAGCTGACATTAAAATACGTAAACATTACCTTGTAAAGTAAGGTCCAGAGCATTCCTCTGCCAAGATTGTCAGTTACAACATCTAACTTAAGAAACAAACCATACAAATAAGTTGTTTCGGTAGCTGGTTACTTCTCAGTGTTCCTTTCGTTGCACGCAGTCATGCAGCCTACACATCTCACATGACTCTATGAGCTGTTTCATTTCCATGCACATTACCGCCACTGCCACCATGTTTCAAACATCATTCGCTATCAGGGAACACACAGATATACTGTACTGAAGTGTACGCTTTTTTTAGTTATGTGCCAAGTCTGAGTCAACATTGACGTAAATCAAGAACATTGAGACATTGAACTGACTGCATAATGCGATTGATGACACATGCAAACAATACCTATGTATAAACAAGACGTTATAAGAAAAACCTATTAAAAGTTTAAAAATCAAGAAATTAAAGTACCCAGGCACCAAAAGCTGATGTTTGGTTTAGTTGCCTTGCCACAATTCCATCAAGACCTGGAAAAAAATAATTATCAATATAGTTAAAAAATCTGTGGTAAGTCTATTCTTAATTCTGTACATGTCTTATTTATTGGAACCAGGGCTAAAAATTAATCTTTAGATTTTAATTTTCAGGGGTCTCTGACTACTTGGTCAGAAAAAAATTAAAAGCATTTGAACAAATCTAATCTGTATGCATGGGTCCCAGATGTTCAGAAGTTGAAGCTGTGGGGAAAATTTGAAAACTTTCTCTACTGAGCTACAGGGGAGACAGTTGAATCATGTACTTGGCTAGTAAGGGATCTGTGTGCGGTATAAAGGTATATGTAGGCAAACAAAACCTATTGACGTCTGAAAAATAGAGCTACATGTTAAATTCTTCACACTTCAAGGATGGATGCAAAATTACAGTATTAGGGACAGAATGTGGAATAAAACAAGTATGGAAAAATATTGCTTTAGTGTTGATATTCATGCGTACATGTCATTACATAGCATAATTAATCCTTATTTATACAGCTCTTACCATCCAATATTATTGATGCCATGTAAAAAGACAGAAAAAGAACTGGATTGGTAAAGAAAATCCAGGAGGCTAATAAGAGGACAAGACGGACATAACCTTTGGAGACAAAACACAGACTTATGCACCTGTCAATGTTAAGCATGAGGGGGGGTGGGGGGAGGCTGGGTATAGATGGGAGATTTGACAGTAGTCATCATCCTGGACTTTTGACTGGCTTTTAGTGGCTCTTTTGACAATCCACAAATGCCCTGGAGCAGGGAATCTGAACAGAAAATCTCAGCTCAGTTCAAATGCCCAGCCACCTCCCCCCACTCCAGCTTAACATTGATAGAAGCATTAGTTTTACACAAGTAGTAGTCAACATTGTGGAGATTCTCTTTTTATTTTTTCTTGCTAGAAAATGAAAAGGGCGACGATTAAACCAAACTCGCATAATTAGACAGTGAATGGTTGTCAACGGTGCACTCATCCTTTAAATTATGATAATCTTGTATTGCCCCTATAATAGTTTAATAACGTCTTAAATATATGTTAAAGATTAAATGTAATAAATCGAATAGCGGCATAAAACGAACGAAATCAGTGCGTTCCCTTTCTTCTTCTCGTCTCTTTCAAAACAGATCAGAATGGCACAGAGCCTAAAAAACAGTACATAAGAATGAAGAAAAATATCTGACCTATCAAGTTAGGCATAAAAAGGAGAACATTTTCTTTTCTGTGAACCGTCTCCTCCATGCTTGAGCTGCGTCCTTACCTACCCCATTTGTTAATCTTCTTGTTTACTGCACTGAAGCGAAGAGACTAGACACTAATCAGCTAACTGGTCACGTGTTCCCATGAGTGTGGTCGTCACGTGTAGTCATTTTCAACATGGCGGCCAATATGTGTGTACCCGGCGGTAGTGCAAGTGTGGGGCTAAACAATTAATTTTTCCGTTTTTCGTTTCCCCTACTCTTCAAATTTACATTGTTGGTTAACTGGTTAAGCATAAACCACTTGGTAATGAGCCGACATATGAGCCGTGTGGTAATCACTGTTTTTCCACAAGCAAGGACACATTTTCTTGGAAGACTTACAAATGACTTGGCTAGTAAATCACTTGTACGCCCAGCATCAACATCAGCCTGGTGTTTCTGTTGTGGTAATTCCCGGACTCAGCTGCGGTGTATGTCAGATGTTTCAAAGGTACAAACGTCTTGGTACTGCACAGCAAAGACCCAGTACCCTGAGCAGCTGGTATGTGCAAGTATTCATCATGACAGGTTTATAGGAAAATATATGCTCTAGTTTTCCACCGAATGCTTTTCTGGTAAGAAATTCCGTGGGTCAGGGCACTCCCGTACATGGGCTATACAAGTATGTGCTGCGCGATAGGGTGTGATTTTTTTGGTTCTCGTTTCTTAAATAGGGTTCAATGTTTGACCCTTTTTGCATTGTGTTCTCAGAGAGATCTGCAGCTACAATTTTAGTGCGTGAACACCGAGCTGAATGAAAAAGCAAACTATTTGTTTAAGTTTTGATGTTACGGAAACAAAATAAAGTTCACCCACCACCTGGTTAGCTCAGTGCAGAGTGCCGGACTACAGAAGGTCTCGGGTTCAAGCCCCAGACCGGACCAACACTTTGGGTCTCACATGATTATGCAAAGAGTAGGGCATGGAGTCCCGGTGTTGTGGTCTGGTCTATATATCTGATGTAATAAGATGCGAGTGTTGTCAGCAGGTCCACATCAGCAAGGTTGCTGCCTCTACAAACCTGCTTAAACAAATAAATACAGATACAGATCTGCCATTCTTAACTTTCGTTTCTGCCTTGATAAAAGTGTCATTTTTTAGTCAGGCCTTCAAAAGGGTATCAATTTTGTAGTCTTTATCCTTGGGAGGTGCGGTGGCCTAATGGTTAGTGCACTTGTGCGCTTGATCGAGCGGTCCGGGTTCGAGCACTGGCCGGGGACACTGCGTTGTGTTCTTGGGCAAGGCACTTTACTCTCACAGTGCCTCTCTCCACCCAGGTGTATAAATGGGTACCGGCAAATCTACTGCTGGGGGGTAACCCTGCGATGGACTAGCATCCCATCCAGGGGGGGAGTAGAAATACTCCTAAGTTGCTAAGTAGCTTCATGCTACGGAAACCAGAGATAATCACCGGCCTGATGAACCACTTAGGCTTGAATGCAGACTTTATCCTTTATCCTTGAATAGTCAGGGTTTGAGACTCTTCACAGTACACCCCTATCAGAAATTTATGGGAGTACCCAGGGCCTGGGTAACCAAGACAACCCTCCGCTTTAGTTATCCTGGGAGAGCTTAAATGTTGAAGAAATTCATCCATCCATGATCCTACCCGAGTCGACTCGGGGGACAAGACAACTCAGTTAGGTGAGTTGTCTCATCTTGGCAGTTAGGGTAACCATGCTAGGTGGGACAGCTTTTTCTCGTATAAACACTTTGGGTTGCTTACCCACCTGGGGCCGGAACTAAGTTCTACTCACTCACAGGGTTCTCATTAGAAGGTGGGTGCACAAGAGTCAGTATGCCCTGTGCACTTTCAAATTGAAAAATTCACTTTGAAACGCTGCATTCTTTTTAACCTTCCTACCCATCCATGGTTCTCCTCCTATGTAATGGAAACCTTGGTGAACATAGTTTTAAATTTTAGAGTTCCTATGCCAAATCCAAGCCATTGCCACTAACAAATATAAGGAAGTCGTATATAAATAACTATATGTGCATGTGAGCAAAAACTTTTAATTTTATTTTTCTAGGGTGTACAAACAGCGCAAACTCTTTTGAGTCACACAGGTATTAAAGCAATCTTGCATAATACTGTATTTGTAAAATAATTGGCCACCAAACTTGAAAGTATGCTGCATAGTCTGAAAGGTAGCATTGACCCTTTTTTAAGTCCAAAGATTGACCAGCATCAAATTTCTCCTCACAGTATCTCCTCGATCAAGAGACAAACTCCTACCTTACATGTATACATATTAAGAAGGTGTTTGGAGAGTAGTCAGGGGAATTTGTATGCAGATATTAGAACTTCAAGGGTTAAAAGAAGTTCATGTAAATGTCAGTCAAAAGTAAATCTAAGTATTACTGTAGGTCAAAGCTGTAAATAGCACATATCCCAGGTTTGTCATCCCCCATGCTCCTGCATGCCTGAGACAATTTATTGTCATTTTTGACAAGTACCGGTACAATACTGTACAAGCTTAGGAGTATGCAATGTAATCAAACTAATTTGCAATAGTAATGGGACTGAGTGGAGTACACTGTAGGGAGTAATCAGGTGAGTAATTTCAAATGTGCCAAGTGCGAGGCCGATTTGAAATTATGAGCATAATTTCCCCTGAATTGTATGACATGAAGTCCTTTTACCAATTAATCGCATCAATAACAAATTTTGAGGTTAGTAAGTCTTAAATAGAACTTCTTGTGTGAACCTCTTGTGTTTTAAGAATCTCTTTTGTGCAAAAAGTAGGAAAACAGCAAGAAAGAACCCATCTAAATGTACGTGACTGAGGTGCAAATGACACAGGTATCCAATTTGAAGCTGTTCAAATTTGATACCTGATCGCACTGATTACGCAACAAATAGGCATGCGCAGAACCAATCATAATCAAGAATTTTGTTATTTTGTTATAGATACGGGTATAACTTATATTGTCTCATTCCAGTGCCTCATTTCAGGTTAACTTTTTTGCAGGTTTCATAGAAAATATTATGGCATTTTCCACCAAACTCAAGATAAACATCCCAGATATAAAACATGTTTTAGCTGCTTTTACTCACGAGTCATACCTTATAGCAAATGCTGACAAACTGTCAGGACCTCATGAATGTAATGAAAAACTGGCTTTTCTTGGTAAGGCTATAACTTGATGAAATAATCCTAAACCTCTTGTTATTTTGTAAGACTTATTAACCCGGGAGCTATGACAGATGTACCTGTTTAAGGTTTTAAATTATTATTTTCCCGAGTGACTATGAAGTTACTACCATACAACTGGAGAGTTCTACATGTGTGTAAACTCATTTGAGCTTTAATTGTTAAAACGTGCTGTGCACATGCAAGTTATGACCACAGTAGAATTTGATATTTCAATTTAACTGAAAAGTCATTTTGTATTCAGCTCTGATGTATTACCTTATTCATTAATATTGTTGCAAATTCTCTGCCAGAATTTTGCACTTGTCTACAAATCAAACAGCCTGTGAGCTGGGCTTTTCCTCCCTAATATCTCACCTATTATTGTAGGCTTTCCTGCAACTGGTTAAGCTGTGTAAAGTTCATTTTGTATCCTAGTGATCTGTTGTCTAAAATACATCTCTTCTAAACATGTTCTGCAATGTAGGTGCACAGACCATGAGAAAATGTGTCACAGAATATCTCTACCACAACTTTCCTGAACTTTCAGCATTGCAAATCTGGTAAGTGGAAGAAGGTACATATACCAGTACATAATTATACACTATGAAACAGCTGGCAACAGAACAAGTTAGAACAATTAAGATTGTTGTTTGTTGCAGGGATGTGCAGAATGCTCTGTTAGAAGATTATGTATTGCAGAAAGGAGTGGAGTGGAATACCAAGAGCAAAACCCTGTATTCTGTAAGTCTGTAGGTGGCTGATAAAGTTTTCAGCACCAATACAGTGTAGGAATGTGCAAACATATGTAGCTTGATACTGCATCACTTGAAAATAGTTTTTCTAAAAGAGTCAATTTAAAAATAATCTGATATCTATTTATTACAATTTTAAAGTCTACATTCTGATATTTTTCCTGACCCAGGGTTGGTGTAATTTTACTTCAGCAAATGTTTGTGATATAATATAATATAAATAATAAATTTATTGTCATTCTATATCACAAACATTTGGAGCTTATGTACTTATTATATAATACTCTAACTGTGGCCTCGTGCCCCACTGGGGGTTATTAAGAATGATGATGATGATGATGAATACTCTAATTCCTGTAGAGACAACCCCAGGAACTGATGCAGCAGCAAACTGTGCTAGCTCTAGTTGGAGCAGTTTATACTCACGAGGTCAGTAACTCAATCTTTTTAAATTATTGCTATCATACAACATTGACTGCCAGTTCTCCTATAATTGGTTATCAGCTCAAGTACGCATGATGCAATATATTTCACAAGATGTCATGACAGCAGTGGGGGGGGGAGTCTGACCTTCACACTTCCTGTACCCTTTAGTCCTGATTCCTGTCCCTTTTTAAGGGCCCCGCCAGTTTTTATTTCTATTACCATCAAAATATTACATAATTTTGCAAAATTTTTGGTGACTTTTTCCCTGGTTCCCGCCACCTTGGGAATCCTGCTTCCCGCCACCTTGGGAATTCTGCTTCCTGCCTTCCTTACCCCTGCCATCCTATTCTCCTGCCTTCCTTACCCTGTCGCCCTATTCTCCTGCCTTCCTTACCCCTGCCATCCTATTCTCCTACCTTCCTTACTCCTGCCATCCTATTCTCCTGCCTTCCTTACCCCTGCCATCCTATTCTGATGCCTTCCTTACCCCTGCCACCCCATTTCTCCTGCCTTCCTTACCCCTGCCATCCTATTCTCCTGCCTTCCTTACCCCTGCCATCCTATTCTCCTGCCTTCCTTACCCCTGCCTCCCCATTTTGCCTGCCTTCCTTACCCCTGCCATCCTATTCTCCTGCCTTCCTTACCCCTGCCACCCTATTCTCCTGCCTTCCTTATCCCTGTCACCCTATTCTCCTGCCTTCCTTACCCCTGCCACCCTATTCTCCTGCCTTCCTTACCCCTGCCGCCCTATTCTCCTGCCTTCCTTATCCCTGCCACCCTATTCCCCTGCCTCCCTTACTCCTGCCACCCTATTCTCCTGCCATTCTTACCCCTGCTGCCCTATTCTCCTGCCTTCCTTACCCCTGCCGCCCTATTCTCCTGCCTTCCTTATCCCTGCCACCCTATTCCCCTGCCTTCCTTACCCCTGCCACCCTATTCTCCTGCCTTCCTTACCCCTGCCACCCTATTCTCCGGCCTTCCTTACCCCTGCCGCCCTATTCTCCTGCCTTCCTTACCCCTGCCGCCCTATTCTCCTGCCCTCCTTATCCCTGCCACCCTATTCCCCTGCCTTCCTTACCCCTGCCACCCTATTCTCCTGCCTTCCTTGCCCCTTCCACCCTATTCCCCTGCCTTCCTTTACCCCTGCCACCCTATTCTCATGCCTTCCTTACCCCTGCCACCCTATTCTCCTGCCTTCCTTACCCCTGCCACCCTATTCTCCTGCCTTCCTTACCCCTGCCGCCCTATTCTCCTGCCTTCCTGATCCCTGCCACCCTATTCTCCTGCCTTCCTTACCCCTGCCACCCTATTCTCCTGCCTTCCTTATCCCTGCCACCCTATTCTCCTGCCTTCCTTACCCCTGCCACCCTATTCTCCTGCCTTCCTTACCCCTGCCACCCTATTCTCCTGCCTTCCTTACCCCTGCCGCCCTATTCTCCTGCCTTCCTTATCCCTGCCACCCTATTCCCCTGCCTTCCTTACCCCTGCCACCCTATTCGCCTGCCTTCCTTACCCCCTGCCACCCTATTCTCCTGCCTTCCTTACCCCTGCCACCCTATTCTCCTGCCTTCCTTACCCCTGCTGCCTATTCTCCTGCCTTCCTTACCCCTGCCGCCCTATTCTCCTGCCTTCCTTATCCCTGCCACCCTATTCCCCTGCCTCCCTTGCCCCTGCCTCCCTTACTCCTGCCACCCTATTCTCCTGCCATTCTTACCCCTGCTGCCCTATTCTCCTGCCTTCCTTACCCCTGCCGCCCTATTCTCCTGCCTTCCTTATCCCTGCCACCCTATTCCCCTGCCACCCTATTCTCCTGCCTTCCTTACCCCTGCCACCCTATTCTCCGGCCTTCCTTACCCCTGCCGCCCTATTCTCCTGCCTTCCTTACCCCTGCCGCCCTATTCTCCTGCCCTCCTTATCCCTGCCACCCTATTCCCCTGCCTTCCTTACCCCTGCCACCCTATTCTCCTGCCTTCCTTGCCCCTGCCACCCTATTCCCCTGCCTTCCTTTACCCCTGCCACCCTATTCTCATGCCTTCCTTACCCCTGCCACCCTATTCTCCTGCCTTCCTTACCCCTGCCACCCTATTCTCATGCCTTCCTTACCCCTGCCACCCTATTCCCCTGCCTTCCTTACCCCTGCCACCCTATTCTCCTGCCTTCCTTATCCCTGTCACCCTATTCCCCTGCCTTCCTTACCCCTGCCATCCTATTCTCCTGCCTTCCTTACCCCTGCCACCCTATTCTCATGCCTTCTTTACCCCTGCCACCCTATTCCCCTGCCTTCCTTACCCCTGCCACCCTATTCTCCTACCTTCCGTAACATTAGACTAGTATAAGATAACACTTTTGCAGTGACATAAAATTTTTAATGAGATTCTATGTCATCACATTGCAGCCACTTTCACACCGAAGTTGCCAAATGTTATCTAAAAAGCTTTTTATCCTGGCTTTTGTTATAATAGCAATAATATATTAGAATAATATATTTTTATTCTCTGGATATTTCTTTTTCTTAGCACTTGACTTAATCGAAATATCTTTTTCTTTGCATTCTACTTTACTGTGAACAGCCAATTTGGCCCAAGAGATATTTATTTTTTAAGCTACTGCACCCCTAGTGACAGTGAAGCGGTTTGAGATCTCATCGTGAATTTTTGTTGCTTTGATCAGGGTTCTGAGAAAGCAGATACCTTTGTAAAGTCACATCTTGTACCAGAACTAACGAATTCTACAATAGAAGAGTTGGTAAAACTGCAGCATCCAAAGTTTATCCTTCAATGTATATCGGATATGGTTAGACACTTTCCCTTGAAAACAAAGTAAGCACAACATGTTTACTTTTATTACTAGTTTTTAGTTAGTAAATCCAGAAAATGGGTATAAAAATTGTTATGATTTGTTCATTGTTGATCTCCTTTTTGTCTTGCTAATTTTTCTAACTAGGTTTTACTAGCCTACATCGCAGATAGCCTTAACCACCAGTATAGACTCTGCAACAGCGCCAGAAAGCTTGTTCCGATATCCTGCTGCAAGGATCTGTGTATTCATTTCTTATTGGATACTTGTCTTGCGTGCTTTGTGATATTGGACAAATTATTGCTATTTTGGATGAGAATACAAAAGGTGATGACAGCAGGTTGACAGACTGAATGTGACTCCTGTGGTTTTGGTGTGACATTATTTTATATTTTTCTGAAACAGTTTCAGGGTTTTTGGCTTTGCCTGCAGTCATACCTTTTGGTCTTTTCTTTTTTTCTGGGAACGGAACTCTATTGGCAGGGTAGTTTTTGCTCGTTTATTTACGTGTATTTTCACTCTGGAACTGTGGAATGTTCCCACTGGAAGCTGATAGTTAAGATCACAAGAAATGTACATGTCCAGCTTCTAGAAAATGCTTTAGCTTGATTTTGCTTTTCACTACTTTTTTTCAGCAATACAACAGCATAGGTTTTAACAGGAAATCTGAAAAGACTAACATGGCAAGCCTAGAACAGATTTATGGACAGTGTTGCATGATCTGCTATGAAAAAATTTCACAGTTTAACAAAGTGTAAGGAAACTAACCAATCCACAGATCCTTGCAAACCTGTGGGAGAAGATGGGAACAAGCTTTTGGAAGCTGTTACGCAGACGGACTATACCCAAGCTTTTGTGGCACGTCCGGCTGCAACACAGGCTAGGTTTTACTTGCATACAATTAATTTTAAAGGAAAATTTTCAGTTTAAAATAATATTGTTTGTCTAATAATAATAACCATCAGTTTGAAGGAACTAACTTAAAGATATTGTTTAACATCTGTTATAAGCTGAATATCAAGGTTAAAAGGTTCAATTATGTGACCTAAATTATTTTATTTTGTTTCTAGACTTAATTTCAAAGAGAAGAAAAAATCAAACCTTCATTTGAATAACCCCTTCATGTATGATGTCAGTGTTATACGTGGCAAAGAAAGTGAAGTTCTAAGTCAAGGTACTTGTATGATTTAATTGACTTTTTTCTTTTACAAAACTCAAAAGTTGTAGATTGTTGTTAAATGTTTAATATACTTTTTCTGGTGTATGACTTTAAATTATTTGGAGATGCCAAACAAGACATTAACTGGCAGTTAGTTTCCTTGGAGAGATGATCATCTGATTCAGAGAGATGTATAATTCACATGTGAATTTAACGGCATTTGCATTATTACACTGTGCTAGCCTAATGGTGAATCTTTCATTTTATCTTGTAGCAATCTGTCACACATTATCCTTAGCAGAGAAAAAGGTGTGTTAAGCCATAAGTTTATATAATATGCACAACTTATCAATAATAGTCAACAGTCTTAGTATCTTGAGTAATGAATTATTCTATGAATTAATGAAGTAATGAATTATTCTAATTCTGACAAATTACTCCTTAATTTTGGCACGAAATTTCAGTGTAATTTCACATGTGAAATTATAAAATTGCCATGGTAACGTCTGGCGCGAAATTTCTTGATACAATAAACAAGTCAAAAACCTACGATTCTGGGCGTAATTTGTCACCCATGATATTAAAAGGTAATCAAATCGTATACTCGTGAAATTAGGAAATAATTTCACTTGTGTTTTGTCAAAATGCTAATAATTTCCCTTGACTAAAGGCTCGGAAAATTATAAGAATTTTGACGAAACTTGCGTGAAATTATTTCCTAATTTCACTCGTCACCATTTGATTACCCATACATGTTGTGATTCAGGTTTACCCTTGGTACAATTTGTTGTTTTCTTTTGTTTTATATTCATTATAGTCATTATGTTAGCAAACACCAGAATCAGTATTAGGAAAACACCGATTGTGCTAGGGTAAAACTGAACCCCAACACATGCATTTTGTAATAAGTCAATTTTTATATTCTCTGAATGAACTCAAACAGCTTGCAGTGCAGGTTGCTGCTGGAAGCTGCTGCAGAATATTTTTAATTCTTTTTTGATATGAAGCAGTTTTTAATGATAATCCTCTGCATTTGCCAGACCAACTATAATTAATCTAATCTGAACATGTCTCAAGCAATTACAGTTATTACGTTTACATTTCAGGCATGCCAAGAGGCTCTCATTAAGCATTATCCTGATGAATTCGACATGTTTCAATTAGTTATGGATCGGGATGACTTTGTAACAGAAGAAAATGTTGATCTTGGTTTGGTTGTTGCTGAACAGCGAGTGGTGGAGCTGGACAAGGTTCAATAATTATGCAATATTGCTTCCGTCCATGAGAGTTTTTGCTTACAAGCACAAACAATGCTGGCTTATTTTAGGATAAAAGCTGTTGTCTCCCCTGTGCCACCCTTGCATACACATGTACTGTAACTGATATGACAGCAGAAATATTCTTAAAATTTTATTTTGAGAAAATGTTTAGTTTTACTTGTAACATAGGCTGCATAATAGGTAATTTTCACCCAAAGAGTGAGTTTACAACACATTGCTTCTACTACCGGTAGATGTGAATCGAATGCACCAATGTGTAAAATAATCATAGCAAAAACTAAGATAATTGGGTACACCAAAATTACCACCAACTAATTAAACTCCCTCCTTTTCTAGTAGATGTCCAAATACAGTTAACATCTGATTTCACATTTTGCCGTTTTTTTTTTTTTACAGGTTGAGGCAGGTTTTGGTTTTCACATCAAAGGAGGTGAAAAGAAGACGAAACAGACTGAAAAATGGCTTGTGTTTCATTATACAACTCCTGTGTTCATATCACACATAGTACCTGGTGGTATTGCCGATAGGTAGGTAGTAGTCAGTACCTTGTTATATTCGTTATTATATTTCAGCAACAATAGCAGCTTTTCCATTGATTGGCACTAATGGCCGATTCCCTCTATGAGACTTGCGTGTAGGGAATCATGGTAGTTGTACTCATTTTTGCGTACCAAGTGTCGAAGATGCCGTGCACGTGATGAATACATATACCGTGTGTGCACATAGGCGTATGGGCACCTTTGGACTTAGAGGGGCTGTACCCTCCCTGCCTGAAAAAAAAAACGCAATTTCCAAATGTGTTGGCATTGAACAGGTATACAACTGCCCAAAACGTGCAACTGCTGTTGCCTGAATCCTCTGTTGAAAAGTTTACAAACTGTGGAGGCTGCAGCCTATGTGCACACAAGTCTCTTGGAGGGAATCAGGGATTGGAATATCCAACTAGCCACAATGTCAGCCAATTGCAAATAATATGCTATAATAATAATTAAAAATACAAATAAATACAAAAAATACCTTCTTAGCTTGTATTGTAGCCTTTTACTGACCACTCTGGCTGTTTGGTAATTTTGCTTAAAAATGTTATAAAGAAAAAGAGAAACCAGAAACTGTGTATTTTATACAATAAAATTGATCTCAAAATGTCTTTCTACAAGTAGCTTATCTGCCTTTCTGAAATGCCTGAAACAAAAGCAGCCTGCCCAATAAACTAAGTTTGCTTGTATCTCAAAATTCAAATTGATAGCAAAGCCTAGTTGTAGGTGACACAAACCAAACGAATGAGTGTTTTATTTTTCTTTTTTTTGTGTGTCCTCTGTGCCTTGCTATCAAGCTGAATTTTATTAATAGCAAAAGTGACCTATTGCTGAACTTGGCATTCATAAGTGGACGAAGGGCTAACGCTCGAAACGTCAGCTCTTGAATCTCTTTACAGTGGCCAATTGACATTATCAACCCAGTTGATAAAACCAAATTATATTGTTATACTTCCCACCGACGCAGTACCACAGTTTCTTTAGAAACTTACCCCCTCTATTCATAAGTGGAGACCACTAGATCTTTGAGCTGAATTTTCTTTGAGGGATCTGTCATGGCTTGGTGATTTTATTAATTTACAGTTCATTTGTTGATCATCTTGCAGACATGGAGGGTTATCTGTTGGTGACAAGATTCTTGCTGTGAATGACAGAGTAGGCACCATATTTTTCATAAATTGTTGTCAAGAAGCATAACTCTTATAAAACATTTGGCTACACATAAAACTGATGCTTTCGGCTAGATCTTTAGTATTCATTCAGCTTGTACCCTGTAGAATTACCTTTATGAAGCACAGAGAATCAGAGTGTTGTCAAATTTGTGGTAGCTGTACACCTGTACTTCATGCTTTTCAATAACATATTTATTACTATTTTAAATTTTATTAGGCGATTTCTGTTACATGTAGTTATTTAGTATTAGTAGGTCCGTATTAGCTTTAATTGTCATTTTATTCCAACCTACTTTACCAAATAAAAGTATGTATGTATATCTATTATTCTTACTAACCCTTTATATGCTTGATTTAAGGTTATGCAATACCTTCACAGGTGTCCTTCAGGAAAAAAACATTGGACCTACTTTGTTTTTAAGGAAACTACCACAAACTATATATCAATGGGAAGGTTTTGAATCATAGAATTCGACAAAATTCTGCTGTGCTGTCCGTCCATTTCTTGAGAAGAAAGGAGCCGGTAAACGGAAAACAACAGGCTAATCGGGTATCAAACACAAACACTAATGAAAAAGTACTGCACAGTGTTAATCAGCAAGCATCAATGTCACAAAGTGTGTCAGGGTTTTCCTGTATTCCGATCAGTTATCTTTTTATAAACTCGTAAAGTAACAGTATCAAATATTTTCCCAACCTCGTTGTGTTCGCAGCTGCCAAAAGTGAAATATCCAAAATTTTAAAACTACCTGACACTTTTATTGCTCGATGCTTAAATGAATATTTTGTTAAAATCTGTCAATTCTACACACCCTATTAATTTGTTTAAAGAGATGGCATTCTTGCCAAAAGCTAAAGCGAGTTTTTGCCATTTGAAGATTTATAAATACATCTCACCTCCACTGAGATATCTGTCAACAGAATGTGCCACCAGCCAATCAGGTGATGGGAATTGTAGGACAATATCTTTGTTTGGTATTCATGTTCTTTTCGTTCACTTTTCTGTAAAGGCATATACCGTAAATCAAAGAAAAATATTTTTTGGTTTAGGTTAGACGGTGATGTCTTTGAATTGATTTGCGAGAACAGACTTTGTGAAATAGAGCGGTAAACAGATAAAAAAAATTAGCGCAAAGACGTCACCGGGGAGCTGACACACTATGAGGATTATGACATCTAACTGTTTTATTAAGTAAACTTTTATTAAAAAAACCTTTTTTTCTAGATACCAATCACGACCGACGACATCAACTACTCAAGTCTTATAGCCAATAACATCACGACTAAACTGACCAATCAGTTTTCAGGAACCAGACTTATAACATTCGACTGACAAACTTCTCTTCACACGACTCTCATGATGACTTCCACTCAGGTTGTCGAAACGTCAGTCACTGTCACCGTCTCCTCATCAGGACTACCCTCACCCGGACGATCCAACTACACGATCGATTAGATTTTATAGGAATCTTCCTTTTACTGTAAATGGTAATTTTTTTACCAAAACTAGCCCTCCAAAGGTATTGTGTAACCTTAAAATTTAATATTTTTATGTAGAGTTCATAGTTTGTTTTGTTTCATGAAATTTGCTGAATACATATATATGTTTTGGTCATGTTGTCAAAACATCACTTGTCAGCAACGGTCCATTTTACAGCAATGTTACCTTTTTTCTTTTGTTTCTCAGAGTTTGGAGGGGCTTGATCATGAGAGAGCAGTAAATCTTTTGAAGTCTGTTTCTGGTAAGAATGATCAATATTGTAATAAATAAATGATGAATTTACTGATGACTCGTAGGCTTTCTCTAAGCCAGAGTTGTTCACCTCTCTCTCTCTCTTTGATCATGAGCTAGCCTGTGAGCAGGCTCACTAAAATATTAAAATCGCGTGCAAGCAGCATAGCACAATCTCAAGCTGCCGAAGGTGGCAAGAATAATGAGGCAGAGATAAGTGAGCCTTTGCCCACCTCATTCCTTTCACCAGCCATATAGCCGCTTGTGCGCGATTTATTTAGTGAGCCTTTCCCCGCCTCATTCCTCTCTCCAGCCATATAGCCGCTTGTGTGTGATTTATTTAGTGAGCCTTTCCCCACCTCATTCCTCTCTCCAGCCATATAGCCGCTTGTGTGTGATTTATTTAGTGAGCCTTTCCCCACCTCATTCCTCTCTCCAGCCATATAGCCGCTTGTGTGCGATTTATTTAGTGAGCCTTTCCCTGTCTCATTCCTCTCACCAGCCATATAGCCACTTGTGCGTTATTTATTTAGTGAGCCTGCTAGCAGGTTAATCATGACCTCAAATTATAGGCAAGTCTAACAGAGTCAATAATGGATTAATTGATTTAATCCTTTTCTTGATTTTAGGCCGCGTGTCTCTAACAGTCAGTTATGACAAAGAAGGTACAGTAGGTTAATTGCCTTCTCTTCAGTACCTTTCTCGTCTCCAGAGGCCGCGGTCCTCTTGGTCAGCACCAAGAATCACGGCTTCTTGCCATCCCCAAATTATGAGCATGCTTAGAGTACTCGTTCTGTAATTTTTAGCCAATCAGATTTGGCAATGATACTGTGAATTGCAGACTTCTGGTGTGGGAGGTGAGGTCTTGATTCTTGGTGCTGATCAAAAGGGTCACAGTCTCCGGGGACGAGGATGCTTCTGAAAGCTCCATAAACTTAGGATATGAGCGCTATATAAATAAAGTTATTATGCTGTACTAGTAGGTTTAGTCACGTCACATTACATTATTAGCTCTTATTAACCGAGCGGGAGGTCTGTATGGGAGAATCTTGACCGAGGTCGTGAGTACATACCGAGGTCAAGATTCTCCCATATAGATCGACTAAGCTCGGTTAATAAGATGTTTATTATATGGCCAAACGGAAACTTCAATTTTCTCAACAACACTGCTTCATTCTCGCTGACGTTTGTTTGCGAACGGTGTTGAGCTGAACTTAAATTTGCAAAAGTATGGTTGTATCTTTTCTTTTTATTCTTGCCAAGCTTTTTTAATTGTCCATTTAATGTTTTTTAGAGAAAAAGGGGACAATGTGTTCCTATGTTTTTTTTGTTACTTTCTCACCCCAAAATGCAAATCAAATTTGTGAATTCGCTAGTTTCCAGTCCATGTGAGACACGGCCATATAATAATAAAGCTTACAACCCCCTTGTCTTCCTTGCAGCATTAATAACTGATCAGATAGAGATGAAGTACAAAGAGATAAAGAAGAAAAAACGGCTGGCAGAGTTATCATCTGATGTATGGTCAGAATGGCATCAAGCTCAAGCTAACCAGGCACCCTCACAGTACAAAGATGTCCTCAAATACCATAATGATGCAAACAAAACAGCACATTAGTTTACTTTTACAATCAACTTAGTGTTCTATTTAATTACTGACATGGTCATCTGTGATCTATTGGAAGGGTCAAATACCATGTGTACTGCTGACTGGAAAGGAACCTGTTTATCTTTTATCATTAGCAGCTGCACCAGTTTTTGAATAAACATAACTTGCATTTATGTCGTCGATCTGTGTTTCTTATTTGCAAGGTTTTCTAGTCTTCCTTTGTGGAGGATTTTTACTAAATTGTCTGTTTTGTCTTGTTGAAACAAGCTATGAAGTGGAAGCTTTGAAGAACATATTTAACTGAAATGTTCAGTTACTGGTACTTGACAACAGCGTCACAAAATGGTCATAAGCAATGATGTCCTCACTACCTTGTTCATGGCAATGTGTCATGGGCTCTCCAGAGAGCAGATCTCAAGGCTATATTTGAAGGTGGCTAGGAGAGATGCGTACATCATGCTCCAACATTTGAGCCTTTCACGGCCAGTAGGCTTTTGCTCAAAATGATTTTTTAATTTTGGGGGGGGGGGGGGGGGGGGGGCTCACTTTCAAAATGTTACAGTATATGCATGATTATGATTATAGTGACACCTGGAAAACTGTGAACACCTATTTCTGGAATGTTGTCTCTTGCAAGGAAATGAACATTTTATTGAACATGCAACCAGTACAGTGCAGTCTTGTCCAGTTATAACCAACAAATCATTAGCGGCTGCAAAACAGTTGCAAAACGGTAGCAGCAAAACAGTTACACAGGCTGTCTTTCAATACCAACACAGAAAATGTGGTTTCAATTTCATTGTAAATGACACTGCCAGGCTAAACAACGGAGTCAAGAAAACATTAGGTTATAAATTTTTAACAGGCAAGATTATGCTTTCCTTGGCAACAAAAATTCAGCCTAAAACAATGGATCTCAGCACGAGGCTCTGGGGAATAAACTATAGAGTTTGTGGGATTCATTCGCCAGAGCCTCGCAGTGATGCATTAGATCTCAGACAGTAATGAAGAAAGGATTTTAAAACTTGGTTTTTTGGACAGTAATTTCAGGGATTATAGTACACTCAACAAAATTAATTTATTCCTATTGTACTCCGTAGAGTATGTATTGCATTTCTCTAGCAATGCAGGCAAGAACGAGCTTCAAAAACTTAAAGAAACAGCAACCAACGAAAATACAAAGAAATGCTCACAAACCTGGATAAATGTATGGCGCAGCTGGGCTGAAGAGCACAAATTTAACCCTAATCTTGGAGAATTTTTGGCGTAAGAACTCGACAAAGAAACAGATGCCGTCTGTTTTCTTTTAATTTTGTTCAATGTACTATAAAGTTCTCAAATTGCACCCGCCTAAAGGCTTGTGCAATTTTGAGAACTTTCGAAACATCACTCGTGACTATTAATCACGAATTGTACTCGAGGTCATGCAATTTCCTATACAAATTCTTATTTAGAGGGGGTAAGTTTCTAAAGAAACTGTGGTGCTGCGTCGGTGGGAAGTATAACAAGAAAATCGATCCGACGAAGGGCTAACGCTTGAAACGTCAGCTCTTGAATCTCTTCATGGTGGCCAATTCACATTATCAACCCAGTTGATAAAACCAAATTATCTAAATTCTTTTTTACCCTGGTTTAAAAAAATATAGTTCTCTTTTTTTTTCTTTATACTTTATTAAAAAATATATGTCTAGAGAACCTAATGTAGGTATAACATACTTGACAGATACACCTGTGAACAGTTTCCCTTAATAAAAAACGATCTATGTAAATAAATATTCTTCAATTCAATCTTTGTACAGAATTTAACAAATTTCACAGTATTTTCAAAAATGCCATCAACAACTGGTGCCATTATCATTTTGAAGCAATTCTCTAAATTATAACATTTGAAATTGTTATATTGTCATTCACTGAACAGACACAAGCAGGCCTGTTGATGGCATTTTGTCATATTTTTGCTAAGTTGCTGGTTGCTGGTTTTCCCACAACTTGCATTGATTGTACCTTTCCCATTTTAACTAAAAGGAGCTACGTCATGATTTGTGTGCAGTTTGAAAAATTTAGCCTGAATTTTTCGAATTTGTCATTAGTAACCATTCAATCTTCTCCATCCTTAACCATCCATGTTTCCTTCTTGGTTTACCATCACTTCTTTGGTGTTTTTCTTCTTTAGTAAATTATTATTTTGAGGTTTCCTTCATGTTAAGGATAATTTGGTCTGCCACAAAGAAATGACTCAAAATATCAGGATGTAGCTCCTTTAAGAAGAGTTCTAAAGAAATACATGACTGACAATGATGTCAGGTGTTGGACTACCTTAACATTCAAAAGCACAACCTGTAGACTACACATCCAACAACAATGATATAATTATCTAATGCATGTTAGGTGGTGGATGGTATCTGAAAATGGGTCTCGAAAAAACTTTAGTTACATTTCTCAGATCTCACAGTATGGTTTTTGAGTGGTTCTGAACATCTGACAGTCTTGTTTTTTTTTTTTTCTAAAGCTGTTTTGGGGTCTCAATCTTGGTCCTGCAGTCCAAAAAAATCAAACGTCGTGGTCTTACAGAGAAAATAGCTCATCTGAATTTACCATTCACCACCCTCTTGTTAGTATCAATAGAACCAAATTGGTTTCAGGGTATTACATCCTATTTCTTTAAAGAGGAACTATTTTTCACAATGAATAATCTTCCAGTTAAAATAACTTTAAATTGTAACATGCTAAAGGTGCCACACAACACTTCATACTGTCTCTAATATAAATTTAACACCTTCCTTATAAATTCTATCTTACATTATTTCGGTTATTCTGCTTCTTCTCTTGATGACCCTACGGGTTCACCATATTTCAGTTTCTGTCCGGGTTGAACATGAAAGTCAAAGTCTTTAGGCGCCTCAAATATCAAGACGATAGTAGAACCAAGGTTAAAAGCACCCATTCTCTCACCACGTACAAGAGAAATTCCTTTGGGTTCGTCATTGATGTATTCCAATTCATGAAATGAACCTGGAGAATAGCTTCCTGGACAATTTGTTTTCAAATCCTGTAAAAGTTAGGAAACAGTGCTATTACAGTAGTGACAACAAGTCAAAAATGCAATTCCTGTTGTTACAACTTACAGTATGGTAATAATCGTTGATTAAAACTCTTGTACTTTGCTATAAACTAAATTAACAAGTTACTCAAGCTGACCTAAGCCCACATTATGACCTGTACGGGGTTGCAATTCCCAATACGGCTCCTGGCTTACCAAATTTGGTGGTCAAGGAAAGAGGGTGTTGAATGAAAGAAATGTGTTAACATTTGGATGAATGTGGGAGGTGCTGTTGTCTAATGATGCACTGGAATGTCCTGGTTTGAGCCCTAGATGTTGTGTGTTTGGCCATATATTCTCACAGTGCTGTGGCTCTTCACACTGATGTGTAAACGGGTAAGATCTAGTGGTCCATACTGCCGGAGCTTATCCCAGTGTCCGTAGCATGAACCGACTGGGGGTGTTTCTACCCCCTGGATGGCACACTAGTCCATCGAGGGTTACCCCCCCAGCAGTAAATTCACCAGTACCCATTTACACACCTGGGTGAAGAGAGGCACTATAAGAGTAAAGAGTCTTGCACAAGAATCCACAAGAATCCATTGCAGTCCACTTGCCAAAGCTTGAGCCCAAACCATCCATTTTGAAGTCCAGCGGGATAAGCTCTGGGCTTATGTGTTACTATGCTCAGTGGTTGACCAAGGGAAATAAAACAACTTAGTGGAACTGATTTTGGAATGAGGTATTCTCAAAGCTGCTGTTAAGTATGCAAGTTACCTTGTCAAACTTGAGGTTAATAGATCCAACATTGTAAGCTCCAACAGCTGTGAAACTGAAAAAACCATGTTTCCATGAACCAGTGAGAACAACACGTTCATTATGGTTGAACAAACCAGTGACCATGCGAGCTATTCCAGGATGTACAGAAAATAAATCCCCTGCAATAAACAAGCAAAAATGGAACTGAGTATTGTAGATAGAGAAACTACTGGCTATTGACTATGATACTGTATATCCTTCTGTAATTTGAAAACAAAGGATTGTTCTGATTATAAAACAAAGAAAGTACCCCAACTAAAGAGGTACAGTTGAATTACTTGTATGAAACAAAGGTGTTCACTTATGGAAGATGGCTGTAAGTATTTATATCAATCAGTAGGAAGGAATTTGACTGGAATAACATGATTAAGGGTGGTCATTTATGAGCATTCACTTGCAAATATACTAGGTCTAATAAACAAAAAAGCAAAGATGGTCAAGATTACTTTTAGGAAATAGGGCTTTTGTTGATGTTAGCAAACAAAAATAAAATACAAGGCAATGCTATCTAACCTGGAAAATGTCTCCTGAGTTTAACATCCCATTCACTAGGCGAATGAAATGAGTGGTAGTCGCCAGGTCCCAGGTAAATAACACAGTGATATAGAATTTTATTGTCATTTGACTCTAATTCCTTTGGTGTGGATTTGGATGGCTGATTGGGTCCAAGGAAGGTTTTCATTGAATAAGTTATTCCTTTGACTTGCTCCACCATGTCATTTTCCACCTCACCAAAATGAAGGACAGTTCCATCAGCTGGACTCACCTACAAAAAGGATCAAAATTAAAGTTACTTAACAATAATAGTCAATAAATCATAGAAAGCTGACAAATAACACCAAAGGTAACAAGAATTAAGAAATGCCTAAAAGAACAGGAGATGGGTTGATGCATCACCTGTGTCTTACGACAAAAAAGAGTTATGTATGGCAATCAGGGTACAAAGAAGTTCAATTTTCCAGCTTGCCCTTTGGGCAAGCTGTAGCCAGGATGTACTAGCCTGGAGGCCATTTCCACTAGCCTGAAAAAATTCACAGAAGTGTGATGAATTAATTAATTGATTCGTGAAAACTTCCATGTCGGACAAGTAAAAGCTAAAATCCACTAGCCCGATGGCAAAATCCACTTGTCCCGGGCTATCGGATAGTGAATTGTTAATTTCAAAGTTGAGACGGAAACTACAAGTGAATTGGAAGACCAGGGCTGTATGAAGGCAAACCTGCATTGCCTGGTAGGGAAGCATTACTACACGGTCCACTTTCTCTTTTTATGGACACAGCAGAATCAAAGTGGTAAACTTGTGCAGCGGGTTGGGATCAATTCGGTAAAGGCCCTGCAGTCAACAGAGACAACTGGGATACATAAATTGCCATGGTTGTTGTACCTATCACTCTCCCCTTGCCCCCTTCCCACCCAAACTCACACAAATTATGACATTTGAGAGGACACTTACAATAGAGCTGGCACTGCAGATCTTTCTAGCATCAGGTTTAAGTTGTCTTCTAAAGAATGCTCCAAGACTTGGATAATTTATAAGTTCTTCTTCAACTGCTTCAGCAACGTTGCATGAGAAATACCATGAAAATGAGCCAATAATTGGTTTACGTAGCCACAATGGTAAGTCAACATCACATGCTATGCCCAGAGCTCGGGAGCAAGCCCTTGTAGGCAACTTCTTGAACAATGCGACCTGAAAAAAAAAACAGTAAACACAGTCAATTTTGTGATGTGACGCGAGACAAGTCAGTCACGCAATCTCACCTGCCACTGACTTGGTTCGCGTTCGACGGATTCGCCTGCTTTAAGTTTGCGTTCTTCTCTCTCCTTTATGTGCCAGAATTGCTGGTAACACACATAAGCGAAACCAACACTCGCTGGAATGCTAAACCACCGAAGAGTTCCTAAATAGCTTCTTACAGCGGTCCCAAGTTTTTTCGCTCCTGAAAAAGAACAATAAATATTTTTACGTACAAGCTTACGGTATGTTTGGAATACACCAGATCATGGGAATATTTTCATCCAGTTTTTTTTTATAAACATTTGCACAAAATCATGGATAGAAACACGGCGGCGACTCCACGAGCCCACAGAAAGCAGGGAGCAAGACAAACTGTATCAAACCTGGATAGCCTATCACAACTTGTCTGGAACTCGATGGTTTCGCGAAAAAGAAGTTTGTATCGGTTTACTCCATAATGAGCTTACCTTTCGCTGAATGATAACTACGTGAAAGTAAAGGATCCAATCCAAGGATAGAAACTTTACTGTATAGAATAGGCAAGCTCAAGCGAGTTGAAACTGCGCTCGACTTCACGGCCAAAACTGAAGATCGTATGAACGATTTACACGCTGACCCACGCAATATGCAATGCATGATAAAAATATGAAGCTACGTTCGTTTTCCTGAACTCTCGAAGCTAAGGAAAGAACTTGGAAAAAGCGAAACTTCGTCATGTCCTCATGGACATCAAAGGCTCGTATTGAATTCTGGGAATGATGGACTTTGTTTCTTTTTTATTTATTTATTCAGCTTCCACTGCATAACAACTTGTCTAAGGGGTGGAGAGGGTTGGTCCGGTACGAACTAACTTGATCATGTGCTCTCAGCTTTTTCGAAGTAAAAAAAGTATTAAAATCACAACTGAAAAAAATAAAGATTTAAAAAACGAACTTTCGGGCTAGTGAAACCATACGAGTCATGAAGCGCACTCGTCATCTAACGAGTACAAAGTTCGCCTAAATCACGTGATCTCCCAAGAAGTTTGCCAAAGACACGCCCAAGTTATTTTACGGTCGTCTGGACAACTTTTGGAAAACAAATATTTCTCCTTTGTGGTTACTTGCTTTCAAACTGGATCGTTCAAAACATTTTCTCCAAACTAAACGAAATCTAGTCGGTCTTATCTAGTTGGTCTTTAATACTGATCGAGAGGCGTGATCTGCTGACCAAGTTGAAAACCCCGTTTTACTCGATTATTTAACAGCTAACTATAGAACACCAGACGGCATAACCAAGCTTTTTCAAAGACTGTTTATTAAAATAGTCAGGGTTAATCCATTGCAGCCCAGAAGGCTGGTTTAAATGGAGCCCTGCGTACCACGGGATTGGACAACTTTATTTCATATTTGTCGGTAATACTTCAATAGTTTAATCTCTCAAGACGAACGGAGATTTCACTGGCGTAGCCGCTGCAGTTTTCGCGAGTTGCCCGCATTCGAGATAGCTAAAACACCCTTTCCTCAATTATGCGGCACTAAATATTCCTGTATGTCTGCAATTTTGCCTGAAGACAACTTTAAATGTGAGAAACATCCCCGTCAAATAACCCAATCTTTCCGTATTTATAAAATCATCCCCGTCAGAAGACACAGAATATTTCCAGCCAGCGCGCGAATTAAACGATATCGATTGCTTCTAGAAGGCAGCATGGCGAGCAACATGGCCAATACAGAAGGTCACACAAATAACATCGAGGGAATCACATCTAAGTGGGAAAATATCGAGCTAAATACGTAGCACATGACGTTTCACTCCATTGAAGGTGGAGAAGGTAGGAAACGTACCGCTTCGACTGGTTACAAACCCGATCAAACCGGTTTGGCCGCGACGGTCGAGCGGACGTGGCAGAATGCAAATTTCACTTGAACATTTGTACATTACCGTAGTGTGGGTTCTCGAATGGGCGTAACCGTACCTTTCCTTGTCGTCTTGTGCAGGAGAGTCTCTGATTTATCCCTAACAGGCCAAACAAGGCCATAGCTTGCAAAGGCTACCACTACGACGAGACAGATCGCCGAATGGGCATAAAGAACGCACGACGTAATCCAAGCGGAATCATGTCTCAGATCGTTCAGGTGGCGATAGCCAGCAAAAGCAATGTTATCATCAGCGTACACCCGCATGTTAAAGCGATGTCATTAAGTACAAAAGAGGACTTTTAATGTAATGTCGTTTGAACTCTTCTGTGCCTTCTCAGACACAAAATTAAAAGCCTTCGGATGGCTTCGACAGCCACGACAAACACAGCCTCCTGAGTACTTTTACGAGAAAAACGTTTACGTCAAGATGTACATATTTTATAAGATGGCCTGTTGATCCGGGAATTTTGAAATGAGAAAATGGTAAGATTTGATTGGTTGTTGCCGACGTCCGTCTGGTGTGCACGTGCACGGTACAAAGAACGGATTATGCAAGCTCAGATGGATTGCAAAATATTATTCTTGTCACGCACGAACTTGTTTGAAGAAAGCCATGTTATAAAGCTGAATCGCTTTTTCATCTCGATTAACATTTGTGTAATACCTTTTTATATTTTTTTGGACCACGTAATAAAAAAATTGTCTTATTATTTTGCAAGGAAAATCCGAGCGTTCTGATTGTTTCTTTCTTGGTCGAGATTTTGCCATACGGACCGTTTCCATAGAAACCCGGATCAACCCGGAACTTTTTAACAATGCAAACAGTGCGTCTTTGTATGTTCAAAATATAAAGAAATGTATCATTATGGGAATATTGAAAGCGTCCTACTGTCGAAAACGAGTATAAATGTTTATTTTTTTTGGTTGAGATAAACGTGGACTTACCTCAGGCATTGTATTTTATCGTTCCTCGGCCCAAAATGGTGAATTTGAGCGATTTGGAGGGTTTTGCGTTGACTGTTGCTTCACGTTAAATAACGAATTCGTCAGCTTTCGAATCTCTTTACGGCGGCCAATTCACATTATCAACCCAGTCGATAAAACCAAGTTACATTCAACAGTCACGAATGAAAGGAAAGAATTTTACGAAAGCTCATCTACGGCCTCATGTACCGTGATAGCTGATTCAAAACTGATCAAATTACCAGAAAAAGGTGTTTCGATAAGGCTGTAACCGTTGTTACGCAAGGAAAGATTTAATTTGCCCCGGGTAACTTTCAAGAATGCAAACAAGCAAGCCTCCTCTTCTCTTTCAACCGGGTTTAAACACATGCAAAATTAAAGAAAAAACTTCTCAGGCGAAAAGAAACCATTGATACAGATGGTCCTGTAGAAAATACTCCATATTCGCATACACCTCTTTTTTTATAAGAACGTCTAATTTTGGAGCTGAGGCTGAACGTTCTTATATTTTTTGCCGTGAGGAAGAAAACGTATTTACATGGTATATCTACCTTCTTAAAATTTGGGTTAGTTTCAGCCTCAACGTTCTTATAAATACCCCTCTGTAACAGACCCACTGAAACCCTACCCAGTGGATTATTTTCCTCTACCCAGCGGAAATTTAGTCTCCCCAGTACCTAGTGAACTGATTTTACCCAGTGAGTGTGAGATGTGACCCAGCGTATTCTGTTTGCAAAAAATAATAATAAATAAGCAAAATAAAGCAGAAACGAGCGGACCCATTGGGAAATTGCCAGCCCGGTGACTTTTTTTCCGAAAACCCAGTAAGGATAAAGATTCCACTGGGTCTGTTACAGAGGGGTGTTTATAAAAAGGTTCTTATAAAACCGATAACCTGGCAAAAGCCTTAGTTATCAGTTTGTGTGGTTTGCCTGGTTCATTAAAAACTGATCAAATCTATGTGCCTTGTGGGAGAGTCCGGGTTTATATCCCTTACCGCCCAAACAAGGTCATAACTTTTTAGGCGACCACTACGACGATAAAGGACTTCATTTCTTCTCAGATACAAACCTACAGATCTTTGGATAGCTTGAATTAGGAATTATTATAGCAACAAAATTCATTAGTAACCCTCCCTCTACGGAAAATTTAACATCGACCCCAAGGTAGCCACTAACCTAACAACTTTTGTATCATATTTTAATAATAAGTATGGCCGGTAGCCTGCTGTAATTGTGCTTTATTGCCTTGCAATAGAAGGAGAAAGAGGCTAAAAATGGTGAAAGCAAAGAAATATCAACTAAGAAGAAAAAAATAGCTATTGAAAGATTCAAAATTTCGCCAGAATTACAGCTTTGATTTCTGGACATCCTGTCCAGAAATCAATTTGACGAATTGCAATCAACTTCCATCCTTGTAATCCTGTACTACGTCTCCAAAATATCTGTTCTATCTTGTTGTGTGGAAGCTTTTTATCAAACTTGTTCGTGTATTTGGTAGCATTTGGCACAATCAGATGGAAATTAGAACATAAAAATTTGTACATCCAGGCGTGACAGTGTCCTTTTAACCATCTATCTACTGACCTCGAGGTAGCCTCTAACCAAGTGACTTAACGGCTGCCTTTCGATCTGAATAAACACAATTTGCCGACCTCGAGGTAGCCATTACTTGACTTCTTCTTTGGGGTTAGAACATATGCTATGGATAGTGACAGCTTGCATAGTGACCAACGAAAGTACGAAACTGAAAAGCCGTTATCTAAAGCTCGGCTTGAATTGGCACGACAAACACAGCCTCTCTCTGAGTACTTTTATGGAAAGGATTTACATATCGTCTGTTGATCCGGGCATTTTCACATGAGAAAATGGCATGATTTGATTGGATGTTATTGCCGGAAGTCACACGTGCATGACGGCCCAACTGTGATATTAAAGGTCTAATACAAGCAAACCTATAATCGGCCGATTGATCCTGACGAAGAAAGCGACGCAAAATAAATAAGATGGATAAAACAACTAATATATTTTAAAGGAATTTGCCCGATATTAACTGAAATATTTGCTAATTAAGAGACGATGCAGTTCTTGATGACTTTCGGGTGTCAAGTGAGATGAATTTAACTTTAAGGTGGCTCCGTAGTTAATCCGAACGAATTCGTCATTGCCAAATCTTTGTGTCATAACTTTTTTGGCTTTGGCCCGATGGCAATGAAACTTTGGGAAAACTTTCTTCTATCATTCAGTAATAACATATTTATCTTTGATTTAATTGATAAAAAATATTTTAAATATTATTGACGCTTTCATAGACCCACCTTTTTGAAAAATATCGCACCCAGCAAAAAAAATTGCTGATATATTTTTGTTAAATTTCTAGAATCAGCGTGCATTAACTTAATATCATAGCCTAGTTTCAAGAAAATCGTTGGAGCAGAATTGCGGAAATCTTGCAGTCTCTTATATTCAGCTTTATCATTGTCTTCATATTTTCTATATTGATAGGATTCTGCGCGCGCTCTGATTGGTCAAAACCCATGTTTTATTTAACAAATAAAGAAGCCTAAGCCATGTATTATACTGTCATGAAACACGACGGGCATTTGAGAACACCAGGGAAACGTAGAAAACACGAGCCACAGGCGCGTTGCTCTTTGAAGACAAGATTTTTCTTGATTTTTGCTTTAAAATACATAAAATGGTAGCTTTTGGATTGCAATACTTTACAGTTTCTACTAAAACAATTAGACTACTCGCCCTCGTTTCTATGAGCGATAGTCAACTCGGCTACGCCTCGTTATAAAACAGAAAAAGCGTGATTTATTGTTTTTCCCAGCTTTGCTCGAGCGAAAATTCGTAAGAGATGACGGAGAACATTTTCTATGAAGAAATTCCCGACAATTCTGAGTAAAGCTGCAGAAATTGTCGAGGAAGCTTCTAAGTTCGAGAGGAAAGTAGAAGAAGCGAAATTACGATCGCGCATGTTTTGTTGTTCTTACTTGGCGCGTATAAAATCTATCATAAAGCAAATAAAGAAGCCTAAGCCATGTATTATACTGTCATAAAACACTCTGGATATTTGAGAACACTCGAGAAATGTAGAAAACACTCGCCTGCGGCTCGTGTTTTCTACATTTCCCACGTGTTCTTAAATGCCCGTCGTGTTTTATGACAGTATAATACATGGCGTAGGCTTCTTTATTTGTTAAATAAATGCCACGCGTGCTAATTTGTATTCAAAATTCTCAAAATTCTCAAATTCGTAGCACGGTACAGCAGCAAAAATCGATGCAAAATTATTGCAATATCTTGAAATTCATGCGGAGGAAGTATGACATAAAACTGACAGTTTTCGAAAAATGTTGTGAAAGGCAACTTTGAAGGTCTAAGGAGGTTATTTACAGTACTAGCGAATACTTTATTAACAGTTTGGACGATCGACAATCGGCTTGGCACTCTGACTTAGCAAGCATTGGCGAGGCTTCTCACATAAATTTGGTGAAATATAAGAGAATGAATATAAAAGACTGTAAGATTTCTAGCCTGTGTGGCAAACGTTCCCGCCCGAGCGAAGAGCGATTTCCCCTTGGGAACGCTTGCTACGCAGGCTATAATATTTCCGCAATTCTGCTCCAACGATTTTCTTGAAACTTGGTTATGATATGTATTAAGTTAATACACGCTGATTCTAGAAATTTAACAAAAATATATCAGCAAAAAGGTGGGTCTAAACGCCAATAACATTAAAAATATTTTTCATCAGTTAAATCAAAGATAACTGTATTTTCACTGAATGATAGGAGAAAGTTTTCCCAAAGTTTCATTGCATCGTGCCAAAGCTGAAAAAGTTATGACGCAAAGTTTGGCAATGACGATTTCGCTCAGAATAACTACGGAGCCATCTTGAGGGCATAGTTCAGTTTCAAAATTGACACTGATCAACACTGCTCCAAATTGAGTTACCAGACAAGGCGATGGTGACGAGCTGATCACAAACTCGAAGGGTCGGACCATTATTTTTTTGATGGCGCTGGGTGGGCAATTTTTCTGAGCAATTATTTTTTCGCCGACGTCAGGTTTCGCAGGATTTTCTTTCCATTTCCTTTATGTGTCTCTTTTGGGAGACCAGCAATGCACGATATTTTTGGCGCTTTTTCTTGGGCAGGAATTTCATTTTCGGTAATCGCTATTTTTGCTGGTAGAGAAGCATATCACATTTTCCTTTAGCTGTGTCAATAAGAAACAACAATAACATTGCCTCTTGCCCACAGGAATTGTTTTTAAATATAGCTACGTCTTTTTCATACTGTCTTCTTAGAATGAGTATTGCAGGTATACGGTGGGGAAGGGATAAACTGGGGTGAAAAAACACCTCCTTCCTTCCCTCCCAAGATTGTTCCCTCTACACCTCCTAGGCAGGTTCTGTTTCATGTCAGCGCGAGAAAGAAATGGTCCAGTTTTCGAATAGCTGCGTGGCTTTATTCTGCTAATATCCTACATACAACTTCTAACAAAACAGTTTTTCGTGACATTGTATTCCTTTTAAGCCAACACTCGAGCACAAACAGTCGTAGTACATTCTAACAAAACAGTTTACATTCTAACCGGTTTAACGGCAAAAATAATCAACATTTTCACTTAGGCCCCATTTATATGGTCTCGGATAACCGAGAAAACCCTCCCCCGAGTTACCCTGGGCGAGCTAACTTTTCACTAAAACGTTGAAAATTCTACCAACCGTTTACATGATCCTACCCGAGTTGTCTCGGGGGGCGAGACAACTCAGGTAGGCGAGTTGTCTCATCTCGGCAGGTAGGGTAACCCTGGCAGGCGGGACAACTTTTTCTCATATAAACACTTTGGCTCGCCTACCCGGGACAACTCTGAACGTGCCGAGTGTCACCTACAGTCCGAATTTAGGGTTTTTAAGCAAAAAAATGCACTAAAGAAATATAATTTAACCGCGAGCAAGGCCTTCAGTGATCCAATAAACGAAAGAAATTCAAAGAAAGAAGGATAGCTGGTGAGTTGAATATTAAAATACTTTATGAATAATCAAACAACGTCAACTTCGGCAGACAGGGACAAATTTTGTCATATAAACGCTCGGTAAAGTTGTCTCGGGAGGGAGGGTTGTCTCGGGTACCCGAGACCACATAACTGAGGCCTTACTGCACGCGACGCTAACAGTCTATCACTCAGGAATAAAATGGGAAAATGAAATCACAGAGTAAATTGTTCATATAAACACAAACTTCGTTGATATTGCCATAGGCTGAATCAGTTCAGCCGCGCGACCATCGGAAGAGGTGCGTGGCAAGCTTTATAAAATACAACGCGATTTTACACTTGATCTACACGCGTGGTATCATGGCGGCATTCAATAGCAGATAGATCGACCAATGAAAAGACTAGAATCATATCGTATGATCCAGAAATTTGCATCTTCATTGCTTGATGCTAAAAGGGCTTGGCAACAGATTTCGCCGTCAGTAATTGTAAAATACTAATATGTAAAAGCTCCCACATTGTAAAGAAATCATAATATCCTGAACCGACAAAATAGTCACAGGTAATTTTAGGATGCATCAGAAGAATTTACGTTCGATGATCCGTGGAGCAATCATCGAAAGGCTGGGTCCGCACCTTGCATTCATAGAGCACAACGCTCGCATGCGGATTGTATTTCAATTTCACAAAATTAAAACTCAGCCTTACCTTGATTATTGCCGACTTGAATTTGAATCTGCACACTTCTGATCCTCATGGGTCTTAGAATGCCCAGTTTAGTTATTATAACTATTGCCAAAACACTGAAAAGGGTATGAGTATCGAGAAGAAATGGTATCCATCCGCTGGGGTAAGGCTCTTCAACTTGCAAATGAAATTGTACTTCCAAAACAATTTGATCTTCGCAGTGAAATATCATGGTAGAATTGTTCTTTCTTTGCTGAAAACTTGTTCATTACAAGTGCGTGGTGGATTTGCAATTTTTAAAATTAAAAAGACTGGTTCAAAAAGTTCAAACCGCACCACACAGGATAAAATTTAGAAAGACCTGTACAGAATAATGTATCAAGCTAAAATATGCACTCCCAAAATTTACATGTGAACGGCTGTGACAGAAAGATCTGATTGGTGCTTTCGTCGTATCACGCAATACTGATTGTTTGTCAGCGACTTTGCATAAAGCAAACAAAAACGGCAGACTGATTCTGACGGCGAAAGCGATGAAAAATAATAAAGATAAAACAGCTAAATATATATTTACACAGTGCGGCCACTGTTACCGGGGGTCACCCAGACAAAGTTGACCAATCACAAAGCAGAACGGAAAAAATAGATTTCAGCATTTTTTTAAGACAAACCTTCCTCAGGGGCTGGGCGAACAAAAAAATGTGACAAAATAAGAAAAGGTCGTTACAAATAAGGTTTGAAATTATAATATAGACATGATTGATTGGTTGTTTTTGGTTTGTATAAACAAAGGTTGATGTGTCATTAGCGTGCTTCATCACGCAAAAAACACAAAGGCAAAACACTTCAAGGGCCTTTGTCAAGTTGTCACGATACAACCGAACTCTTGTTGTCCTTATTATATCGTCACTACTTCATAATAATACTCTAATGTACTGAGCTTGGGCAACCTGTGGCTGTTTTGGAATACTCAGCACATCATGAAAATCATTCACTGAAGGTTTACAGAATATTGTCGTCTCCAGTTGTTGTGTTTGAGAGATCAAATCGAAACTGGCGCAAGCAATCATCCAAGGCATGAACACGAATGATTGACTTCCAGGAAAATTTTCAAACACGAAAAATCGTTGGAGGGCGCGAACCAGAACATCGCCTTGCTGATTTTGTGGGCGAAGTACACGTGCGACAGATTCCAAAAGCGAAAAGTATTGTGGTTAGGCAACCTCGTTCTCAGGGTTTTTATTCCAAGGAGAACTCTCCAAACATGGCGGTTGTAGGCAAGGGTTGGTGCAGATTCACGCAGTTGAAACAAGTTTCGCGGACTGCTGGTAAACTGTTTATTAGTACCGATGTAACAAAAGCAGATCGTCTTATCGACAGAGTGAAAAAATTCGTCTTTGGCGAGGGGACGTCGCCGGAAAAAAATGAAACAATTGACAGGTTTGTGCATTCTCAAAAAGCTGGGCTAAACTACAGAGCAGGGCCAGTTATTTTTATGTCATGGAATAAGAATATCATCTATTGTGTTATTCCTCGTTCTACAAAAGGTCCCGACATATTTTAACGTTTATACTACATCTGCTTGGAATTTGAGCCAGTGTATCTTGGATCTATCTTTGGTTCTCTGACACTTGCTTAAGTGGCAGTGTACTTAAGTGCTTAAATGGCAGTTTTTTGCAATCTCTGTGGTTATGGACGTCTGCTCTGGAGCCTTTTGGGCTGCCGGAGCTCCGCTACAAATTATACTCGATAGAAAACATTGGGAGGGGAAGATTTTCAGTACAGTGAACTCATTAACTCAACAGCAAAAACAGATTCTATGGGACTTATTGCTTGGATTAATACAACTAATAAAAGTATGTAATCTGGTACAAATCCTTACATTTTGCTCCCACGCATCCTATTGGTTTTGAGTTCCCTTGAGCTGGAGAGCATAGGACTAGTTAGGACTATTTGTAAGAGTTGCTCGGGTAAAATTTCACTAATTTATGGAACCTCGATACACCAAATGCAAATGTGGCGGACCACTTGGTTGTCGCCCGGGACGAATCGCTTGGAAGCGAGGCTAGTCAGTCCTGGATGTTTTGTTTTGACCAGAAAGTCTTGCTTTGTTGTCGATTTGGTTAGTTTCCCTACGCGTTTTTGTGTTTCTGAATGCCTCGAGAAGGGATAGAAATCTTTCACCATTCACTTATAAGGGAAAGTAGTGGATTAATACAATTCGTTGAGACGAAGAAAAGGAGGTCACAATCGCCTCAGGAACTAAAGTTTGTAATTTGCTACATCATCATTTCACGATAGAGTTTGGTTAAATAACAAGCTTATGTGGTGCCTGGTGATGTTCCAACACGATTTGCATGGCCAGAACATTCCCCAAGGTTAAGAAAAGCTCCTCTTAAAAGACATCCTCTGTCTCAGTGGAAGAAGTTGTTTACGCGCGTTCGCGTCCGTGTCCACTCGCACGGAATCACACAAAACGAATACTGCTGTGTAATAATCAAGCGAAAGAACTTGAACTGCCCCTTTCATTGAAACCAGTGAAAGCATTGAGTCAAATGACAACAACTCGGAGGTAAATGCGATCTCTTACACAGATATTCCAGCCTGAACAGTTCCTTTGGTGATCGTGAACTCCATTCCTAATGTTTCCTTCGTCTGTTTTCCCCTCAAAGGTGAATGGGGAAACTGAAAAAAAAAACACTTTTTCTGTAGTGGAAGATTTCACTCCCTTCTGTTGGCATTTAGGAACACAAAAAAGCGTAGGGAGTGCAAAACAAAACGAACCAAATTGACAACAAAGCAAGACTTTCTGGTCAAAACAAAACATCAAGAGGACTGACTAGCCTCTCTTTCATGCGACTCGTCCCGGGCGATAACAGAGTGGTCTGCCATATTTGCATTCAGTGTATGTTCTTCTATTGTCAGTTATTATCAAATGGCAAAGGCAGAGGATCCTTCTTTATACAGTATGAAGACACATGAAATTGTGAATAAACTAGAAACCATTGTCACAGAAACAATACCTAACAGCAGTGAATGGCAACATCAGTCAGTCCAAGACCTTGTTGTAAAGTATAAGGTGAGAACCCAGTAGTATAGTGAGCTCTGGTTATAGTAATAGAGGTTGTCTTAAATAATCAGGTGCACAATAAAGTGATAAGAGTTGTGTGGGGAAACGTTTTGGACATACAGTGGACTCCCGATAACTCAAACCTTCAGGGGCCATTTGGCCACTGACTGTATAAGTTTGGTCGCCAGTGAAAAATTTCAGTTGCTAAAGTTGGCTCAAGCACTCAATCCTTCTCAATTTTAGTCACCAGCTGGCGACTTCTGTTGCAATTTAGTCGCCATCTCAAAAATTTTGGTCGCCATGGCGACTAAAATGGTCCAACTTGGAGGGTTGCCTACATGTTGCGACTTGCAGATACAAATGAATACTATTTTTTTATTTCTTTCAGGTGCTGAGCAGATGCTATGAAGAGTTTGGCCTTCTGGTACCCAATTTCAGATTAAATGAAACAAACAGTGTTCAGGATATTATCCATTTCTACACATCAACAAAGCCTAAAGACACCAGAACATTTAAATCAATTGACACCAATAATCTACCATCTAACTTGACTATTGGCGGAAGCTTACCAGTAAAGACTGTGTCTCCATGATATGAATATCTACCTTCTTGTAAAGAATTATTGAAATGAAAAAGCAAATAAAGTTAAAGTAATTCCCTGACCTGTATGCATTACTGATGGTTCATGCAGTCAAGGCTAACGGCATTACAGTAAATGGTTTAAACCCCGGGGGTAACAGTTGAACGTGTAGTTTGATCGTTTGGGTGAGTGTCGTCCTGAGGACTGTTGTTGGTGACAGTGACTGAAGTTTTTCGACAACCTGAGTGGAAGTCATCATCAGTCATTTGAAGAGTTGTTTGACAGTTGAATGTTAAGTCTGGTTCAAGAAAACTGATTGGTCAGTTTTGGCAAAAAACTGCATTGGTTGCAGTCTGTAATGAAAACAAGATGCTGTTAAAAGTAAATGGTATTTTTAATAAAATTACATATTTCCTATTTACAGCATAACCTTGAAACCAAACAATTGAAACATCTTGGTATTTTGGTGAAAGACAGAATACAACTAGTCCTTCCTTTCCCCAGTTCAGTAAGTTAGAAGCAAAAATAAAAATTAATAGTGAGACAAAATTTGCCATGTGAAAACTGTTTTTCCTATTATTATCCAACTGTGCTCTATAGAGTAGAAATAATGGTCAAAATGAGTACAAATATGACGCGGTATTTGTACTCCACAAAACTGGTTAGAAATTTGCCTGCACTGACATACAATTTGCCGTGTTGGATAATAAATCTCTTATTAAACGTTTGTATTTTGGCACGCACTACGGGCTTGACAAAATACAGTACAACGCGTAAAAATAGTCAGCGATACTACACAACAAAACGTCTAAAGATAATTATTTTGTTTACTTCTACGTTTTGACAGACCAAGGTATACACTTTGCTGTTCAATATTCCAACAATGATAAGTGCTCTTTGGAAGAAGAGCTGGACACAAATTATTTTAATAAAATGAGCAAATTTGTGGTCCTACATTGCCTGGTTAAGATTTAATACATTGGTGTACAAACTTGCAGTCAATAATTTAAAGTGATCATTTTGTTTTTCACCATCAGAATGGGTTAACAATACAATGTTTGTAACCAGCTTCCGTGTTCCTAGATATTTGTTCACATTTTCTCTCATATCTTGCATGTCTCCCAGTGTTCAATATTACCATCCCACTTGGAGTTTGAGTTCCTTGACTTGATTTACAAGTTCTGTTATTACTACACTCCTAAAAAATAAAATAAATCTATTAGTAAAAGCATGTTTTAAGTTGAACCACACTCATCAGGGTCAAGTTACAGTAAGGAGTCCAAAAAATGTTTTATTCAACCAGAAGTGAATGACGGCTGACTTCTGACTGGATGATATGGCAATAACTGCACAAAAGAATGTGAATCAATTTAAGGTTGTCACTTCCCCCACACTTTTGCTCTTATTGCATCAAGTTCACATTTGTGAGCTAAATACAATGTGTAACAGTTCCAAGTAATTAATTAGAATATATTCCACATGAAGTTTGAGCAATTAAGCACAAAAATTAATTACTAAAAGTCGAAGTCTCGATAATTTCTTCTTTGCAGTAGTGTTGCCATGCAGTGAGAGTTTTCGGTAAGTTTTTGCCTTTATAAAATTTGCTTGAATCATAAGTGGAAACCGAGGTTGAACTGTAAAAAGATAATGTTCAGCAAGGAGCACGCATTTACCATGAAGCTTTCTTATTTCATTTAATATCATCCACTGCTAATAAATTTGAAGCACCAAATTGTCACAGCTAACTAGTTAGTGTAGCAGGTCCACATCAGCTTCCGCTGCCATATTTTAACCTGCATTGTTAAATAAATGAAATATGCATGTATGTATTAAGTTTTTACATTTTTCGATTTGTAATTTTCATCTTTCAATCCTGGGACTACAATGTTAATAATTGAAAGGTAACAAACAGCATACTTACTCATCAGTCAGCACTTTTCTAATGTTATTTTGCTGGGATGCATTAACAACTGGTAATGTAGAAGATGTTGACTTTCTGGGACTCTTTTTAGAATACATGTTTTTAGCTTTAATCTGCAACAACAAGAAAAGCCAACAGTTCTCACCAAAATTAACATCAGACCATGACCATCCTATGTGTTAACAAACAAAACATGCAACCCCTTTCACATGGGAGTACAGCCCCTCTTCCCAGGTTCTCTTGTAGCAAACAAAAGACTCAATAAACAAGGAATTACATAACTTGGACCTAATCATGGTAATCTCTGTCTCAGGGGTGGGGGGGGGGGGTATAGGGCTATGTTTGGGTATAGTGGTACAACTGAAGGTTTGAACCCCTGAGCCTTTTTAGGGCAAAGATCAACGGTTTTCATACTATAGCACCTAATATCTAGTGCTTAAAATGATCCAATGTTGACTGATTACCAGCTGATTAAATACCGCCGAAATTTCTGATTTTGGAATGCTTATTAAACTCAACAAAAATCTTGAAGCCATACCCTGTCTGGGACAGCTCAAGACCCTGATTGGGATAGACGTGCTTGAAAGTATATACCCTGTTCGTGACTGAGGGGTCAAAAACCATACGCAGCAGCACATCCCCGTATAGCCCATATTGGGGAGTACCCCAGGCTCCCTGTACCTGTTCCAGTGATTCTTTGTGGAAGTTTAAATATGCTTCAATGTCTTCTAACTCTTTTTTCATTTCACTCTCAGCATGGGATAAAACTGGAATGCCATTGTGAACATGACGGAATAGAGCTTCCAGCCTGCAAGAATAGCAACCAGACGTTCTGTTAAAAGCCTAAAAAGGATTAATTAAAAATGTTCACAGACGGTATAGAATCTGAATGATAGATAAACATATGACCAAATTATATAAAAAAAACAACTGCAATATTTTGCACCAATACAAATAATTGCCAGCAAAGCAACAGACGCGTCACCTCTGATGGAGTTCCATATGCTTGTCTGATGTATCCACCAGTCTTTCACCTAATGCCTCGGCTTTGTCTCTAAGCTCTTCACTGATTCTGTGAAGTTTTGCCAAGTGTTGGTTCTGTTGTTCCTTCTGGTCTTTAAGGATTGAGATCCTGAAACAAAATACAACCAGTGGTGTCTTTCTCTGATTGTAAATGGTAGAGAGGCCCTCTGTTCCTTGATTTATCAACTATCTTCCAACATTGAACACAATTGGCATTAAGCATCTCAATAATAATGGCCTATTCTGCCTTCACTTCAGCACAAATCAGTTATCAACAGCCAACAGGTCCCAAAATGCTCTAAATATCATGGATGTTCTAGGTACATTTTTATCCCTATGGTGTGGCTTTACCCCAAATCATATCCATAATAATCGAATGTTGGCACCTTGTTTTGAAAATAAATAAATCACACATCACTGAGACAATGGAGCTTACATATTTGTTAAACCACGTCCAGTTGTAGCAGATGTAAAATTCCAAACCAATGACAGAGGTTTACAGCAATTTCTTTTTATACATAGAGAATTTGCGCAGGTATTATTGCTCTATATATCAAAATTTGTTGTGCTACCTTTTTTCTATCTCTTCCCTGGCCTTGTTTTGTTTTTGTATATACTCTTTCCTCAGTATTTCTTGAGCTTGAATAAGCAGTTGGTAACAATCCTCTTGAGAAAGTTTATCTGATTTGTCATCAGCTCTATAAGACAAATACAATCCTAAATTAAATAAAACTTCATGTCCATTGGAACTCCTTAGTTTGCTGCCTTTCCTAAATTGTGTGGGCCTAAACTATGGTTGAGCTTTAACAGAGGTGCATGCTTTTCTCATTTTCATGATATTACCATAAAATTATGATAATTAGCCCTGGGCTTGTGATTATCCAAAAGGCGATTTTGGTGTGTTTATGTTTAGGGAGGGGAGGGGTAGCACTCTTAACAAACTTTAAAACTCACCTTAACAAAGGTGTTGATGTGTTTCTTGTTAAAATCTTCTCAATCTGGCTTTTAAATAGTCCCACATTCAAATGCCTTATTGGTGAAAACCCTCCACTGTAAGTAAACACATCATCAGCTACATACAAACCAGTTATAATTAGTTTCAGTCCCACACAAACTAGCAAGTTTTCCCTTGTTTTGATATTTTATGACCAGTTCTGTTCAATAAACTGACACTGACCTTTCATAGCTGGTTTCTTCATCCATTTCTGTTGTCGAAGGGGAAGGTGGTCTATTCAGCGAACTAAGAAAACAAACAACAACATTTGCAGACAATGAAACAGAGGGTTTGCTTCTTACTAGTGGATATTAGATAAAACTTTATTTCATTAATTCTCACCTCAAGGATTTAACAACACATTCCATATTTGAGGTTAAACACAGCATTGAAGAACCAAGGATTCTGTCGTTTACTACACAAACACCAAGGATTGGAGATGATGAACTGAAACAGGGAAATAAATATTACCCTTTAGTATAATCTGGTGGTCTATTTTGTTTTATGTTCATTACAAAGGGTCATCCATCATCCTATTTACCTCAACAGTACAGATTAGTACACTTCTCAATTTTCTATACAATTAACATATAATCATACCAAGCGGCTGTGGGGGATGTACATATCATGTGGTAAACAATGGCTGCTTCATCAGGATCAAAATAACCCTGCTCATCTAAGACACAGAAAGGAACAAATTTCAAACAAGCAATATATTTCCAGTGGTTTTTCTGATTTAAAAGTTTTCTTGTTAAACTATAACTTAGACACCTACCAGTAAAATAAGAAGTAATAGATTATCAGGAACCAAATTATTTAAATAAACAAAGTAGGTTATGACAAAAATGGATTTTGAATGAGACAACAATTTCACGATAGCATACATGGCTTCTTTAAATTTTTGTTTCACTTAACACCTCACAATGGCTTGTAAATAAAGATAAATCAGTGTGATCATGAAGCCAACACCAATTTCAGCCATAAAGGCCTTGAATATTCAGAGTACATTTGTTTTGTAATGCATCATAAATGTTTTTTTTTGCATTAAAATACAGCAAAACCAACTTTTACCTTGTAAACATGTATGTGTTGTGGTTTAATTTTATCTTTGGTTTAAAATTTTTTAAACTAGTTTGATTTTCATTTCTCATTGTCTTGTATTGATTAGCATAATCTGAAACAAAGGGAAGTCAACATCAAACTGGTTTAAAATTTTTTAAACCAAGGATAAATTTAAACCACAACATGTACTGTACTGAAGATGTATTTAAAACAGAACAACTTGACAAAGACGCCAGAACACTGTGAAATTTACCTTGCACACAATAATTTTGTAATTTTTTAGCCCAGGGCAATGAAATACTATGCACTCCGGAATTGTGTGAACAGTGATACTGATATTGAGATCCTGGATCTGTAGAAAAATATAACAAGTTTCTGAGCAAGGTGTGTTATTTAGAGATAACTAGCTAGTCTAATCAAAATACCTTGTTTGGTTTATTTAAATACACGAAGTAGTAGAGAAACATTGACTGCTTTATATAATCAGAAAAGACTGGCCAAGTTTTGGCTTGTCTCTGGTCTACATATAATATGAAGGCACAAAAGAGCATTGCTACTCCCTTGGATGGGATGAAAAAAGTGTATTACGTTAGTCCAGAGCTAAGAGGAAGCTTGCTTGCCCTCTGGACAAGTGGCTTTAATTTTTCTTTTCCAGAGTAGCTGCAAGTCTTGTCTTAGTTTACCATTTAGTCGGCAGACAACTTCCTGGACCTTGCCCCTCAAGCAATTTAAGACAGAAAAATTACTTGCCAAGCAGGAAATCGGCTAGGTGAATGAATGGGACTTTGTTTGAGCTCTAACTGTTTACCCACCTAGATTATTTAGAGGCACTATGAATGAATGGTGACTTAGATGGCCAGGCTTGCATTTTCATGTCTGAATCTCAAGTGAATACTATAATGCATGTAAATTGAATAAAAAGGCTTTGCAAAGATGAAAATTTGACAGCAATTATATAATAATATTCATACGATTTTATTATTATCATTGACACTTATTATACAACCATGTCTCACAAGGAACTGCCAAATTCACAAATTTGATTGGCTAAAATTGATAATAACAGTGGTCTAGATTTTCCCATCTAGACTGGTTACATTTTGTGTCGAAAAAACAAAAAACCGCCAAAAAGGTTATAAGAAAGCAAAAGCAGTGACCTTTTTTTTAATAAAAATACTAAATGAAAGACCCAAAAAGCTTGACAAGAAAAAAGGTGTTAGCAAGCTTTGGACAATTTAAGTTCAACTCAAGCAATCAAAGCAGTGACGGATTCAGGGGGGTCAGTCCAGACCCCCCTTCTCTAACCATTTTTATTTTTTTTTATTTTTTACTTCTTGTTTGGTGCTGAAATTATCACATTGACAGAATCGCCTATTATTACTTAACTCTGGACCCCCCTATAAAAAATTCCTGGATCTGCCCCTGCAAAGTGAGTACGAACTGGCTGCATTTAAGGATCTACGTCATGACATTTTGAGTTATTTTTTTCAACAATCTGAATTACCCAGCCCTTAAAATGTAGGAAACCTAAAAATGGTAGTTTGCTTGGGAAGAAAAACACCAAAGGTGTTATACTAAACCAAAAAGGAACAAGCATGGCTGAGGATGTGGAAATGACGGGAGATTCTTGACGTTGGTCATATGTACAGACCTCGCTACATTCAGTCTGTACTCATGACCTCAGTCAAGATTCTCCCATACAGACTGCCAGCTCAGTAAATAAGAGTTAAGCATAATGGCCCTATACTCCAAACACAGCACCTTGTTGTAGTCTCAACAACGACAGGTTTTCATTTTCATCTGAATGATCTCCAGTTGAACTTCTGTCTGTTGCTTCAGTTAATAAAGAGAGCTGAAGTTCTACACATTCATGAACAAAGAGCGAAAGCTTCTGCTGACAGCCATCGCTTCTGACAATTTCATGTCTGTTCCAGGATTCTATTTCCTGCAAAAGGATAAAATATTTATAGGCTGGGTTTATATATCTTCATCTTTTCTATTAAGCTATTAATTTAATTTTTATTTTATTTTTAATTAGTTTTAATTGCATTACTGGGTAATCCAAAACATATACAGAAAATCTCATCAAAATATATATTTTTAAAGTGAGCTTAAATGAACTCGTCTCACTACTAATGGCAGTAGAAATGCTTGTTAATCATCATCACCACCATCATCATCAGAGTCCTACCTCCTCAGGAGTATAAGATTCTTCAGATTCCAAAGCAATGCAGTGATAAATTTTTCCAGTTCCTGTTGCCATGGCAATAATAGGTGGCTGGGAATGCAGGCAAAGCAAGGAGCAAGCATCCAGTCCATAATTATCATCTGCCGCAGGGTACATTGACAGTGGGCCAATCAGCCGTGACTGGTGCCTGTTAAAAATAGTATAACTATTTACCAGGAGTGAGAAAAGATAACTGGAAAAATGTTTGACAGAAAAACCGGTAAATTATTGTACATGTAACATGAATTAAATACCAAATTCACCTTGCTTGTGAAATTCTATGAACAAGATAATAGATGTCTCCATTTTCTCTCAAAATAAAGATAGGATGAGCGATGTCTGGTTGAACATCACTAGAGTTTAGCCTTCCTTTTGAGGTGACATTAATCACAGCTGGAGCAAAGTCGAATGCAATGGCTTTCTCTCCAAGAACAGCGGCAAAAGACGACATTGATCCAACAGACATGGATTTCCTGCTGTATTCTGCTGTCAGTGAAGATGACTCCCCCAGGGGAATTATTTCTTCTGGAGAAGTTGGCTTGAGCACATTGAAAAGTCTAGAAGATACATCATTAAAGTCAAATAATAAAAAAATTACTAATATCAGATATCAAGTGAAAATGCCAACATTTAAGGAAGAATCACAAGTCTGTGTTGAGCTCATTGATAATTATATTTAATACAACTTGCAAATTCCAGTTTTCATTTAAAAATCAGTATTTTACTAGAGTAGCTTCAAAATACCTTAAATTATTGTCTGAAGTAAGAACCATGAGATAAATATCTGCATGACTTCCTGGATGCCACTTTACATCAAGTACTTTTATCTTGCGATGGGTAACATAGAATCTTTGATCAAGTGGAATTGTCCTGAAAAGAACATAATGGTTTCTAAACAACTGACATAGAAATGTCAGGAATTAATCCTTTCCCCAATGTTTCAGTTTTGGTTTCCTCAACTGTGTATTGGCTTAAAAATTAACTTGTATCAACACTGCACCTGCAGCAATTTCACTTTAGTGTCAAAATTAACTTGCATCTGCTTTAGTTTTGCATCATTAAGTAATGTGGATTTATTTCAAATTCACACATTTTCTCTCAAGAGCTTGCTTGCACTCATTTTGCCATTCTTCCTGTCTCACTCGGGACGGCCAGTGGTGATTGGTCAGAGTGATAACCTTGGTTTTGGTTTTGCAAATGCTCAGTTGAAAATCATTCTGACTCAGTTATCATACACAAAAACAAAACCGATCATGACCCAATCCATTTCTCATGCTGTTAGTGATGTGTATTTACCTTGTGTTTATTGTTGGCAATTGTCATAACTTTGGTTTTGGTTTAACTACTCTCCAATGAAAGCCACCCTAAATTTGACAACATTAACATCAGTCTGATTTGGAAGAAATATCTCAGGTAAATATACCTGCACATTACAGTTTCACTTCCCCCATCATACTCAGCAAACTTTCCCCATCTCATCGGCATCTCAAGAACTGATATTCCTCTTTCTCCTACAAGTACAAGGTACTTTGATGAAGGACTGAAAAGCATGGAATCCACATCAAACAGAGGATTGTCTGTGCAAACAAACGTCTGTTAACAAAATTAAAAGAACATTAAAAATGTAGCGAAGTCATCAAGCAAGGATAGTGGAATTATATTAAATGTCAGAGAAGTAGGGTGTGTGGAAACTGAAATAGATGTACAGTATCTGGTCTCCTTGCATCTAGGGAGACTCACTGCTAAGCTAAGCCATCCTATGTATTACTCACTCTATAAACATGTATAGACCAAGTATAGACAATAGCGTTTCTAGCAAAATACAAAATATTTGGTCTACTACTATTAATAGTAATAGACTGAATTTTAGGTACACCCTTTTGCATTTTATTTCCATGTTTTTGCCTTCCTGGAGACCAGGTGACAGGTATTTAGAGGTACATTATTGTAAACACCGAAGGCGCTAGCTGCTTGGGGGTCTACAGGACATGCGAATCCTGGGCAGCCTCACCCTTTCTCCAACCCCTCCAGTGTGCTTTCAGAAAAGGATTGAATAGTGCCCTGGTGATGAGGTTGCCCCTACAAAATTAAGTTCTGGATGCTATTTTTAGCATTTTTGTTCAACTGGGGAATATTTTTCCAACTGAAAGTATTTCATTCTTCATTTTGGGGTCAAATCTAGACGAGGCAGTTTCGTCTCGCCTCTTGCTAGCTATGGCCCTGATGACAAACTAATCATAGATACATGTAACATGCACAGTTGGGATTTTCAAGATGGACAGAATAATTTGCATGTGCCAATCTGTGCATGTATCTCTCATCAATCCACGCAGGTACTCCTATACACGGGCTCTGTAGACTGGTGTATGTGTGCCATGGGATAGGGTATGTTTTTTAAGGTTCTTGGTCTTTAAATATGGGTATCATTTTTGCTCCTTTTCTCATTGTTCCTACTGTGATCCTTAGATAGGGTACCTATGAATAATTTGCATCATCTGAAATTACATTACATAAACAGCAAGCTAACAAGAAAAAAAATGGCTTGTTTAAAGAGAACAATCTGTTAAGAGTATTGACAGGTTGACATTACAGGAACAAAATAAGGTTGACCCGTTCATACCCTTATTAGTTTTCATTTTTTGGGGGGAGGGGTGGGCCTTAAATAGACTAAATAGGGTATCAAATTCCATTTTATCCTTAAATAGGGTCAGGGTTTAAGAACCCTTGCGGCACACACCTAGCTATCTGAAATTTTAAAGGGAACCTCAGCTCTTGAAACAATTTGACACTATGTAATCTAAAATGGTGTCTAAATTACAAATGTAATTGGACAAGGAGGATACAACATTTCATAATGATAAAAAAAGGAAAAGATTATCACTATTGTTATTAATGAGGTTGTTGTTATTTTATTGATGAGAGGTTCTTTTGTGTGTAACAATGGGACAATGCCCTGATGTCATAAAATCCAAAATGGCGGCACGCAGGAAATTTGAAAGCGATAATGGTTTGCTTGGTTTATGAGTATGAAATGTTGTATCTCCCTCTCCCGGTAAAATTGTAATTTAGACACTATTTTAGACAACGCTAGCTTGTTTGAAGAGCCGATGTTGTCTTTTAATAAGCAGTATCCCCCACCCAAGCAATCAATTAATCTGTCAATCATCGCACAATACCAACCAGTCGAATCATCAATGAATATGAAAATAAAATCCTACTTACTTGGAATTTAGCGGACCGTTCATTTTCAAAATGCAAGTTCTTTAGATTCGCCGTCAGAACGCTACTCTTTGAGGAATCCCACAGGAATATTTCACCATCATTTTCAACCAAAATGTTTTTCGTTGTTCTTTCCTGAGATTCGTCAGTTATTCTTGCAACTTCATGGTTGTCTGTCTGTAAAAGCCCTTCAAATACAGGGTGTTTTGGCAAACGATCTTGCCATTTCATACTCGAACCCAATTTTGCCGCCATGTTGCACGCGATGGAGAAGGCAACACAACAGGGAGCTTTACATGACGGCGTGATAAGCCTCGAACCATGTAGATGGCGGGCTCAAAACGTACGTGGCCAAGATGGCGGCCGAGGTAGCGTTTGGTGATTTTCTTGTTTTGTCCAGTTTATAGCTCCGATTCCAGTCTAAATCTGTATGCTCTGACGCTTGTTTATTTGTTGTGTAGGTGGTCGAAATTCTTAAGAAATGTACCAACAAAATAACGACTGCTAGCACCAAAGAGAGACGACACGTTTGCGAAGAACTTCTCGTGCCATGCATCCAAAGAGAGGGTATGTTTCAGTACATTTTCCTTTTTTAACTTTAAATGTTAATAAAAATAATTAGTTTTCTGGGACGTATCAGAATCTTTTATTAATTGTAAAATATTTTTACCCTTGCCATGCAAATGTACTCCATTATCACGTGATGTTTTGTCATTTTTTGGGCCATTCCATTTATTATCTGCACATTCCCCTATTGAGGGTATGGGAAATCTGAGGGGAGGGAGGGGATTTTCAAAAGTTATTTCTGAGGGGCAGCTATGTCAGTGACTTCGATTTCTTCCGTTTTTTCTGAAGGGGAAATAGGCCATTTTACAGTTCTGTGAAATGCAACCAGGCCTCTGAGGGGGCAGACACCAAAGACCCTCAATAGGGAGAGCAGATATTAAATGGAATGGCCCAATCAATGATTCCTTACTAAATATTAAAGCTTTTGTCTTTGCATGGCACAGCTTTGAACCCTGTTTTACTGATGTCATCTTTCTTGCTTTGATTCTTTTCTGTTGCTTGTTTTCTTAGATTTTACCGAAGTTGCAGTAAAAGCAGTGATCAAGTTAGTTTATCTCACACAACATCGTTACAGGTGATCAATAGCTCGGACAGTTCTACTTGTTGTTTTATCTATTAATATACAAGATAATGATTTTTAAGGTGGCTCGATCAGATTTTTGAGTGACAATACCTTTCACCTTTGAGCAGCTAGTGTACCGCCAAAGAGTATCTGCAGAAAATCGATTGCTCCAAGTGCACTAGAGAAAGGTCAAAGTTTCAGATGAAATATGTATTATCATGATTGGAGTTACCATAGCAACATAGTGATGTCATGCCCCACTTTACTCGTGACCGACTAACTTGTCACCAAGAGATAACTTTGGAAAACCCTTCCTGGATCTTTGACCTGACCTGCCAAATTTGATGACAGGTTTAGATTTTAACCAAGCCTAAAAGTAGATCTCTATATTTTTTACTTTTTCTTAAACAATTTGTGAAAATATGTGAGCCTGCAATCCAATAAAAACATTAACAGATCAGCAGTCAACTTCCAAAAAACGTGTGACCTTGATGAGTTCTACACCTGAGCCTGCAATGGGGTCATGTGGTACTGGTCAGTTGATACCATGTTTTGACAGCTGTCAGTTGTCTACAAAATTATGTAGGCTGGCATTAACTTTTGTCGTAAAAAGGTGGTTGTTGTTCACCGTGGTATAAAGTATAACATAGGTGTTATCATTTGTCTCACGATGCAGTCACTTGTAATGTGGACTGCACCAATCACAGCAGGGCATCATTCTTTATAAAGCTACTTACAGCAAGTCAACCTTATCGCCTGATGAAGGCTAGCAGTATTCAGTCGAAACATCGCGGTCCACATCACAAGTGACTACATTGAGTCAAACAATAACACCTTTACTATTATTAACCTTTATAATTATGTTAGCCAAGACCTGTTTCTTGATTATGGACTCGGGGTTACCAACAACAACATCAGCTAGTGGTCAGAACGGGACTTGAACCCACGACTTATGAATTTCAAGTCCAATGCTCAAACCACTCATCCATGCTGCGTAAGCATAAAAAGTTTCAAATAATACTTGTTTATTTACAGAGATAATGGATCAAGAAAAGCAGTTGAGAAAGTTCTTCAAGTCCTTGCCGAAAAGCAAGGTATTTGAAATGTACAGTTACAGAAAGTATCTACTGGTATACCAACCTCATTTTAAGATCAACAGAAATTCTGAATCTTTTAAAGGAACTATTGATACTAAACTGTAATTTCCAAAGTGGAAGGAGGATTCAAACCAGAAATTTAGAGTTTTCCATGGGGGATTGTGTCATTTTCTGAAAAAGCACATTGTGTATTGATGTATTTGTTATGGTTTATCCCTGGTTTTAAATTTTTTAAATCAGTTTGATTTTTATTTCCCTTTGTCTCATGTCGATTAGCATAATCTGAAACAAAGGGAAATCAATATCCAACTGGTTTAAACAATTTTAAACCAGGGATAAATTTAAACCACAACATATGCATTGGTTAAGATACCTTATTATGTTGTCACTTCTTATGTTGTGGTTTTGTGACCAACTGCAAGTTTATATTGGCTCATGCTGCTTTGATTTGGTTTGGTTTTGATCAGGTGTGACTGCAGTTAAATACTTTTGCATAGCATTTTCTGATGTTGAAAACCAAATTATCTACTCCTTTCCAAGGTGAGAGTATGCCATCCTGATTGTATAATTATTGCTTTTTTTTAAAATAAACAATTTATGAAATAAGATGTCACTTTTTACCTTGGTTTATCAGCTAACTGAGATGAATGTAATAGCTGTCATAAAATTTTACTATTATGTTGAGTGATCAAGGGTTAAATAAACATTTCTGTTTTCTAACTTTTATCAAATTATTAAATGTTGAATTGTTGTAGTTCCGTGATCAGTGGTTCATATCTTGTTCTCCTGTGCTGGTCATGTGTTTTGGTGCGACAAGTGTATAACAACACAGAGCTTTGTAATGATGCACAGTGGACCAGATTGGTTGCCATTCAATGTCTTGCTCTGCATGGAGTTCTGTCTGCTGGAGCACCATGTGTCTGTGAAGCTGCTAGAAAGAAACTTCACAGAGTTTGGAGAGAGGTATGCTTCCTGTCAGTTGGTATTTTGTTCTCAGTCAGTTAATGATTAGTTTCAACTTAGTAGGATCTTTTATTTATCTACTTAGAATTGTCGTTTACTTGTTCGTGATACATTTTTGGTAGAAATGTACTTGCATTGACATTCCTAATAAAAGCTTTAGGCTTTCTTGCCATCTCCTAATTTATATACTGTAAATTCATTTTAATTAGCTGTTTTGAAGAGAACAACAATAATAATAATGATGATGATGACAATGTTGATGGTGATGATGCTGCTGCTGCTGTTGATATGGATGCTGCACTGCCGCTGCTGCTGTTGTTGTTGATGATGATGATGATAATTGTGTCTGTGACCTTTTTTGCTGATACTTTCAGGTTCCAGGGATCACATCCAAGTATGCAGAGGCCATCAGCAAGATGGAGGCATCTCAGGTGAATTTGCTCTTAGAACCTCTTCTTGAAAGGAAATCGTACGTGATGAATGAACATTTCTTAACTGTTTTTGTTTGCACGCTTACCTCAGATAAAAGTCATAATTTAAATTGGAAAATCATGCTCTATATTAACCACCCAGTTCACCAAGGTCATCTGCAAAGAAGTTGAAAGCATTTTCTGTGCAAATCAAAATTTAAGAATTTTATTATTAATTCTTCAACTTTCAGGAGTGTGGCTGCTTAACTGGATTTTTGTTCAATTTCTGTACAAAAAATAAGGACAGCGAAACAATAAGTAGTTTTAAGGTTAGTATATGTACAATATTAATTACTACAAGTTAATTAAGTCATTGACTGTTCAAATTAATTATTGTAGCCATAAAGTATCAGTAATAATTATTCTAAATGACTTGTTCTCTTGACTGTACAGAAGCCTTTGCTTGAAATTTATGTGAAAGCTGTGATCAATAGCAAGACAAAACCTGCCAATCATGTTTTGGTAAGGAGATTCTTCAGTGTTATTTTAACTGAATTGTACAAAAATTCACAAATGTTCTTGGTCTATGATGGTAGGTTCTGTGTTGTAGCATTTTGGTCTCCTAACATGACCTTTGACCTTTGAACTTCCCAGATGCACTTTGGTCTTTTGTTGTGTCATGTGACCCATGATGACTTCAGCAGTTTAATCTTACCTGCTGTGCAGAAATCTCTGCTAAGAAACCCTGAACTTGTTCTTGAATGTAAGTATTGACAAAAGTGCCTATAATCCCAAAACATATTTTTGGCCAGCTTAAATCTTTGCATTACATGGAGCAAAATGCTGCAAAAAATTTTAGTTTTGGTAAAAATGGCGATTTTTTATGAATTTTTTAAGATGGAATTATTTGACACACGACTGAGTTAAGAGGAGTCTGGGGCTGGTGACGTCATTCCAGGACATTGGCGGCAGTTTTGTTCGCTGAAGTGTTTAGCGTACACTGCTGAGAACTTGATCGGCACTTACAATTAATTTAAACACATTTTCTAGCTCAGAACGAAGCCACAACAACTCAACACAAGGCGAGCCATTTGGTAATCACAATAATTTACCATTCCACTGATGGTAATAATTGCTAATGATGCTAACATTTTGCAGGTACTGCATATTTAATCTCATCAGTTTCAATTGACTTGTCCAAGTATGCCTTGGATATCTGCAAGAATGTTGTAGGTGAGATAATTTAAGACAGAACCTTTAAGACTGAAGTGTATCACTTTTTACCTGACATTGTAATAGTACTGGTAAATGATGATAACATATGATGTGATTATATGTTTTTAGTAGCAACAGCAGAAATGATATAAGTCCTTGGATGAACATGCAAAATCATGTGCCCACCACCTGCAGTGTCATTATTTTTATTTGTGTGTCACTTGGCATTGGGCGGGGGGGGGGGATAATTACCCCTCTTTCTCTTTTTCCCATACCTTCCTTTACATAAAATCAACATGTATGATTAAAGTGGTATTACGTTTACTTTATGTTCTGCATGGTTCTTAAACTTCACGGAAAAATTCAATTGAATTCTACATGGTATATTCAAGTTAGATTATCCTCACCAAATGTTTAGGTCAGTTACGTGCGAAAGAAGATCTACATAGACAGGAAGCCACGTTAATCCTGAAGAACCTTGCACATCAGTGTAGTGATCCAGGAGCATTAGAAGAACTGATCAAGTTCTTATTTGCTGTTCTTAATGGTAAGGAACAGTTACAAAATGTGCTCTGACATTTGAGGAGCTATATTGGCTAATTAGTAGGTCTGATGGCTGCTAGAAGAAAGGACTCTTACCAATAGATAAAGACAATGACGATGAAGATGGTGGTAATGATGGTGGTGAGGATGAGGATGATGATTCAAAAGTATTAATAATATTGTTCCATTACTAATCTGTTACTTTCTCATGGTTTAGGTTCTGAAGGCAAACTGACACAGTGGAATGACAGAGTTGGTGTCCTTCAAGGTTTGTTAAATATAAAATATGAATTCAAATCTTCATACTGAATTCTATATGTTTCTTTGAGTACTAGTGCTGAGAATTTCTGATAGTTCAAGATGATTATTCCCATTTTATGTCATCGCGGAGCTCTGGCAGCCCAAAGGGCCACAGAGTTGAGCCCTATGCTCATAGAAATAGGAGAACCAAACACACATACAAAGTACAAACAGGAGAATCATGCCTTTAATTTTTCATGGTCAAATGGCAAGTGACACGACTCACAGGCGTGTGCAAAATATATACTTCTCACACACTGAATGCCATTTGCCTGCCACACGAAAAATGCAACAGCACTTACATACAACATCGCCCCAATATCAATATGGTGGCCATAGTCCAAAGAGAGCTCGACCTAGTTAACATTTTAAAAGGTTACCATAAGCTCACATCTTTGCCATGTCGTCATGGTCAATTGACAGCTGTCAAAGGAAGGTATCCACTGACCAGTATCACATGACCATAGCACAGGCTCAGGTTTAGAACAAATCGAGGCCCCCTTTTTTAGCTGACCGCTGACCATGTATTACTTTTTTATTGATCGCAGGCTCAAGTCCTATTTTTTTTCTTGGGTTCTGGCAGGATTTTGTAATTCTTCATGGCCGGTCTCAGCAGAATTTCTGCAATTTAGTTGATGCTTAATTATTCTGATTTATTTCAGCTGTGAAGGCATTTTTACAAACGAGCATGGCGGGCTCCTGGAACAGAGCTCCGCTTTTTGGCTTGGCCGAATCTATATCTTTTTTTGATTAAATTGTTATCTTCTGGTTCAATGTGTCCCTCAAGGAAATACTTTTAAAATTATATTTCCAGGGATCAGGAGCTTAGAACACCACTCAGTTAGTGGAAGCTCATCTGTGCAGGGACTCAGTGAACTGGTCACAGAGAAACTGGTGAAATATTTACAACAAGAAGGTTATATACAACATACTGGTTTGTTCAGTCAGTCAGTTGGTTGGTCGGTCGGTCATTCGGCCGGTCGGTCAGCCAGTCAATCAATCAATCAATCAATCAATCAGTCAATCAAAAACTTAAGTGTCTCAGGAATTTAATTGCTAAAGGAATACACTCCTCGAGTCATGGGACCACGTATCAAAACAGCTTGGTGAAATCTTTAACTGTATTTGCTAATACAATTTTCTTGACTTCATGACTGTATATCATGATTATTACTAACAGTACTATAATTATTTATAGTGTATTATTTGACAAATGAACAACTCCTTAGTGCAGAAGTCAAAGTTGTAATAGGCATATAGTATAAATATAATTATGAATTTCAGGCCCTAATCACGTCATTGTTGACTCGCGCTTGTTATGTTTTATAGTGCATGAAGGAGCTATTGTCCATGGGCTGTTAGTGTTGAGGCACTGGTGCACACATTTCTCAACACAAGTACCTAAGCTGCTTGTAGATGCATTTAAGGTGAGACAAGTCAGAAACCATAACAATTTTTCAAAAGAAACTGAAAATGTTTCTTTTCTGCTCTGTCCTATATTTTTCTAGATTTTATTTATTAAATGTATGTCACAAACATGACTGTAAGAACAAGAAATTCAATCTTGGCATATTGTTTTACATTTCATAGAAAGGAGTTATTAACAAGAACTCCACAACAGCAGTTCGTAGTGGATACTTAGAGTGCATGACAGGTGCCTATCAAGGTATTAACCCTATACTTTTATTCCCAATCCTTTACGTGACTCCTTTCAGAACTAGTGATCCAACTTGATGATCACACTATATGAAATACTGAATTGAAGAATTATTGTTAAAAGCCTTATTTAAATGTTTGACATTATTATTTTATAGGTAACACCCTTCTCCAAGGAATGGATATTTTACCGCAGCTATTGCAGGTAAAATTTTGTTTTCAATACCTGTAGTTCTAAAATTTAAATATTTATTCAATTTTTTTTAGATGCATTGTACAGTATTGCCCTTATAAAAAATTATAAGAATAGTGTAATTCTGCAACATGCCTTGTTGGGAATATGCAGTGAAACAAAAGCCTGTAACTCTAGAAGCACATGTTTATCCATTTGTTCAGGTCTATAGCAAGCAATTTATTGAAAAAAGTGTATATGTTGAATGTATATGTTGAATGTATGATATTTTTAGACTGTTGAGAAAGCCAATAGCCAGCCACACCAGTCTGCTATTGTAACTGAAGGGTTGCTTGCTGCTTCTATTCTTGTGAGATTATCACTCGCTGATGTACAAGCAGGTAACCTTATGCCATAATAATAAACTTGGATATTGTAGACATGTTGACATTTACAATTATACAGTTAAACAAGTCTAACTAACAGAATGTCTGTAAGTTTGATCCATAACATTAGGAGTTATAGCACCTTCTTATATTTGTGAGACTTTCAGTCTTTTTAACGTAAACTACCTGAACTGCGGATACAACTGTGGATACAACTGAAAGTGAGAGATGATCATCGCAGTGAATTTCCAATTTAAACAATTAGAATTAAAGAAGCCTGAAAAAATTCAGGGCTTCAACGGGATTCGAATCTGTGACCTCCATGATACCGGAAATTCACTGTGATGATCATCTCTCACTTTCATTTGTATGCGCAGTTATTTTTGAATTATTTCATATAGTTTACGTCACTCCACACCTTGCGGGAAAATGTGAACTCAAAAAATTGACCTTGCTCCCAAATTTATTTGTGGCTTCATAGCTCAGTTGGTAGAGCATTGCTCCGGTATTGCGGAGGTCACAGGTTCGAATCCTGTTAAAGCCCTGAATTTTTCAGGCTTCTTTAATTCCAAATGTTCAAATTGTAAATTCGCTGCGATGATCATCTCTCACTTGCAGCATTTTTTAAGTAAGGTCAAATCTGTTCTTGAGCCTAGTAGACCATCAGGCTGAAGCTTACCTGGTTTCCACAGGCTGAAGTGACGTGGAGTAATTCTACTCCCCGCTGGTTGGGGTAATAGTCCATCACAGGGTTACCCCCAACCCCCCCCCCCCCCCCCCAGCATTCTCCATTGCCTACCGGTATTTATACAACATGGGTGGAGATAGGCACTATGAGAATACAACACAGTGACCCGCGACGGAAACCTGTACCACTCAATCAGAGTCTAGTGCACTAATCATTAGGTCACCACACCTCCCGTCCAGTTTGATATATTTTTTGACTCAGTCCTATCTTGAAACACAATTGTTGTGCCATCTTTCAGAATCCAAACTTGGTGCATTTTGGACAACTTTCCTTGACACCAAGAAACAACTGTTTGTTTCAGAGAAGTTTTTAAACGTGGCATCTGATGAAGGTACAGAGTTTGTTTTAATTGTTTAAATAAAATTGTTGAATTCAAGGCATAGTATCCTCTTAAGAAGTGAAAACAATGAATACAAATAATCATTTCTTTCAATAGCTCTTCTTTTACTGGTGTCTGTCACAGAGAAACTCGTCATCAGCCATGGACAAAGACTTAACAAATCTAACTGCCAGTAAGCTAAGTCCTTGGTAATAATTCTAAAGTATTCTATTCATGGGAATTTCCTTGCATTCACAGTAATTGTTATTTTCATATTAATTTATTATTAACAATTGTTTTAATGTCAGACCTTGGTATACGGCATTGGTGTATTTACTAACTAATTCAAGTTGGAAGGTGAGGCAGAGTACCCGTTCTTGTATCCAGCGCCTCTTCAACAGTTTAGGGGAGAGTGCCTTGGAGCTTCAATCTTCATTGTTGGCTGCATTTTCAAAGATTCTAGCTCAACACAAGGTGAGAGTGACAATCAAGTATCCTCTGGCATCCTTGCATGATTAGCTTCATTTCTGCCAGACACAACAACCACTCTTACTGGTTTACAAAATTGTTTCCATGTTATACCAAAATTTCGAACTGATTGATGTTTCTAAATGGAAAGCCTCTTGGCCTGTAATCAATATGTAATATTTCTGTTGGCATAAAGAATATGTTTCATCCCCTCTCTACAATCTCTGTATTAAGTTCCACTCCACTGTGTCACCTTGAGCAATTTAAAATTCAGTAGCTTACAGGATTACAAAACAGCATCAGTTTGGTGGAGAGTATCCCACATGCAGTGTTGCCACCATTAATTAATTAATTAAAACTAGACGTTAGGGATGTTTAAGCTGTCTGAATGGTCTGTAACACAGAAAATCGTAGTTGAGTGGACATTTTATTCTGTAATCTGAAATGCTTTGTAATTCCTTCAGCATCATGTTCCAGACAGCTCTGCTCCAGTTGTTAATGGCGATGCACCACATTGTGGCTATTCTGTTGTTAGCCACAGGATTCTTGTATCTGCCCTTCACTGCCTGGTCCTGTCCCTTATTAACAGTAATCCAGACATGTCTGCTGACACAAAGGACAAGATTGTGTTACAAGTTTTTCTAGATGCACACCATCCTGCTGTCTGTAAGTGTTCTTCTCTTGGTGATCTTCCAGGATTTCATTGTTTTTAGGAAGGTTTCATACATGTAGCTACCAAAATTGATGGCCATGTGAGCAATTTTAACTATTATTCAAGAGACAGATGAGGCCAATAAGAATCTAATATCTTGCTTTCATATTTTTAATTTTATCTTTTTCTTCTATGGATCAACATTGAAATGGCATCAAGGGAAACTCGGAAAAAAATCTGAGTCCCAGATGGGATTTGAACCCACGACCCTCCATGATCTAGTCGGATGCTCCAACCACTGAGCTACTGGAGACTCTATGGTGAGCAATGGTCAAATGTGGGCCTTGACTGGAACTGCATCATGCGGTTACTCAGTCAAATGATGAATGAATGGCACATATAGCTCTTAACTGCATCGCGCAGTCACATTCAAGCATATCAAAGATGCGACCAACAAACCTCCAAGAGAGCAGTGAAAAAAAAATCTGACTCCGCGATGCGGTTAAGAGCTATATGTGCCAATCATCATTTGACTGAGTAACCGCATGATGCAGTTCCAGTCAAGGCCCACATTTGACCCTTTCTCACCATAGTCTCAAGTAGCTCAGTGGTTAGAGTATCCGACTAGATCACGGAGGGTCGTGGGTTCAAATCCTATCTGGGACTTTGATTTTTTTCCGAGTTTCCCTTGATGCCACTTCAATGTTGATTTATTTCTTTCATTGCTTTCTTATATGGGTGGCAAAAGATGTTAACTTTGTTTCATACCCAATAGTTACATTTAGAGATAACTTGTGGACCAGGATTACACACAACATTGGTATAGAGACAGACAGCTTTGTTAATCATCATGTTGATGCCATCATTGATATGATTCTTTCTGGCAGCACATCCCTAGAGGTAATTTAACTCATTTCTCTTAAATTAGGTGCAAAGTTTCACAAATAAACAAATCATGTTTGGAATAATTAAGACTGACAGCCAGGGAGAGGTGAAGCAGAAATTCTTCTGGTGCAAAGACATGTTACTCATAACTAAACTGCCTAACTAATTGAATGACATTAGTTTTGCCTTAAATGGTTGGTTTGAGAATTTGATAGTACATCGAGAAACTCCCCCTTGTTAGCGATGTTTGTCGCTCGTTAGTGAGAATGGTCACTTGTCCTGTTGTGTCTATATTCATGTACACCTTAGTTAGAAATTAGAAGTAGATTACTCTTAAAAATGTTTTAAATCATTTTCTTATCTGGATATGCAAATTTTAGTCCTCACAGAATGCTCTTCATACCATGGCAAAACTTGCTCCAAAAGTCATTTTACCCCGAGTTGTGAAGCACAGTATCATCTGTTTATCAAAACCATCATTTCAACAAGTCACTGTTGAGGAGTATGCCATCATGTACACACCAGAAGGAGAGATCTACAACACAAGTGTTCTAGAAAGGTTAGTTTGTTTTTATGTGAAGTAATTTTAGGTAAACATGGAGATGTGATGAACATTATTATGAAAACTAGTTGACAAGCAGACAAACAGACAGACGGGCGGGCGGGTAGGCGGGTGGGCGGGCAGATGGGCGGATGGATGGATGGCCGGACGGACAGACAGACAGACAGACAGACAGGCAGAATGACAGAAACAAGGAATGCTGATGATGTCATGATGATGTGATAGCTGGAGTGACTCATTCAGGTGTTTTCTGTCTGTTTGCGGCATTTTTTCTAGTGACTGCATGGTAAACAATCCATGTGATTGTAACTTTAGCACTGTATTTTTTGTTTTTGTCTCAGTGCTAAGGTTTCAGAAGCAAACAAGCGGCAAAACATGAAGAAAGAATCTAAGGCTTATTCCTACGAAGACCAAATATGGGAAATGGAGTTGCGTGAGGTGTGTAGTCATTAAATTGAAAATCATGATCTGTGGAATACAAAGACAAATAGCATAATGTAATGCAAGAGAAAGATCATTATTTTGAGAAAGCTTACAGCTTGTTTTCATGATGTATTAGCTTGACTAACTGCAAAATGTCATAATTTCCACAGTCACTGAAAAAGAAGAAGAAATCGCAGGGAAAACTGCCAGAAAAAGATGAGATGAGTCAAAAGGAAAAAGAAATCTTTGAAGCACAGCTGATGAAAGAAGCAGAAGTGAGAGACAGATTAAAAGAGGCAAGTGTATCAGCTTTACAATCCTCAGGAACATTTTCTTGTCACTGTGGGAATATTCATCAGAATTGCCCAACAAATAGTTATTTGTCTGTATTGATTTCAGCTCCACAGTGAAGTTGTCCAAGCGGGATCATTACTAGAGACAGCCATAACAGCCAACCCAAAAGCCATGCGCATGCACATAACTACAATCCTACCAACCTTGCTGCCATTATTGCGTTCTCCCCTGACAGCTCCTGTCATGATACCTGTATTTTTAAAGCTTGGTCAAAGTGCATTCAGCAAGGAACAAAAAAATCTTGGTAAGTCTGTGGCATTAAAACTTGTGCTTTGAAGTCACCTGTGATCATGCCCTCCCTCCACGGCACGGAAAATTGGCTTTGTCCAACTTTTGATTCGAGTCAAAAGTGCAACAAATATTGATGACTATCTTTGACACAGATGTCAAAGGTAAAAATGTCCTTTGACATCGCCATAGCCTGAGATTTGTCAAAGTTATAAAAGATTTGAAGACACATTTCGCATTTCACTTAGCTTTGACATACCTTGATAAACATCAAAAGCACACTATCTTTGGCTTAAGTCAAAGACGACCTTTGCCACCTTTGATTGTAGAGCAAAGGTTTGACAAAGAGGCCTTTACCATCTTTAACTCTGGTCAAACCTGGTTAAAGTATGGGTAGAAACCAACTTTTTGTGCTGTGTTCCCTCCCTTGCTGATGCCTGATTACATGTTAGCTTTGAGGTGGATCTCTGTGCTGTACTTCTCTATATTTCTGTTGATGTGTTGTGCATGTTTTTGCTCATCAGCTGAGCTTGTTGGATATGTGACACTAAGGCTTCTAAATCCCATGTGCCCCATTGAGCCAGGCTGGTGTGAAGAGGATCAGCTCTTGGCGACCAAGCGTGTGATTTCCATCCTTCATCACCAGACAGTACCTATAAATGTTCTTGGGTCACGTTCATCAGAATCCTCTGAAACCGAGCTGCTGTCTGCACCAGCATTTGCTTTGTGCTTTCCTCTGCTGCGATGTGTGCTAAGAGAAGGCGGGAAGGCTGCCAAGGCAGATGAAGATCTCAGACAGAAAGCTTTACAAGTTGCTGCTGAACACTGTAAATTACGAGCTGGTGATAATGATGATGAAGAAGAACAGAATGAGGTAAATGATCTCATCCAAGGAGGAAATCACAGAAGGAAAACATATTACATTTTGTTTTCAGTTTGCACAGATTGGCCAACATTTGACAGGCAAGATCCCCTTCCCTCCCGTCTTCTCCACCTCCCCCTAGGGGAGCTTGTTTGTTGGCTAGGGTGTGTTCTGCATGCAGACATTTTTGAAGGCAAAGAAATAGCTTTTTTGAAGTAACGCCAATTCATCAGTGCACTTGTTTTATCACTTGGATGCTAGTTGCTTCATGGCAATCTCAACAGTGAAACTGGGTACTAAGTTGGTACTGTGTTCATTGTGATAACGATGCTTTGTGTTTGCCTTTTCAGAATGACCCTGGTCTGTTGCCAAGGCAAGAGATGTTGTCTTTATTTGGTGAAATTATTTCTACCACTGCAGATACCATTAAGGGCTCAAGATTACAGGTGCATGGATAGCAATGGTTTATTTCCTCTTCTGTTGTTTCACTACTTCAATGGTTCTTGTTCTCTTCACAGCAACTAGCATCTCTCAGTCTGGTTGAGCTGTGCAAGGCTTCCTGTGGTGGAGAAGGTTGTGCCACAGCATTACCAGCCGAGATCTCTGTCCTGCTGAACTCGCTGGAGTCCCCTGCAGCTTCCCTTAGATTTGCAGCCTTGCAAGGCCTTCTGGTCCTTACTGAGCTGCTGTCTGCAAAGGATCATGAGACAGCACTGTCTGCCAAGCTTGTTAGACGACTGTGGGTGGCAAAGTTTGATGTCAACGAAGAAAATGCCAAAGTAGGAGAGAGGTAACCATGGTGTTTGGCTTTCGGTATGTCGTCAATATGTATCACTAAGTTAACATGCTTTGGCTTAAATCATTGTTTGGAATGGAAATATCATGAAATGAAGTTAAATGTCGAAAGAAAGTTTTGAAGATGTATATGTGCAACATGATAGTCCAGCTGGAAATGACAGCCAATCCATTTCCATCCTCACCATGGTTATAAACCTCCTTACTTCCTAATGGGTTGCTGTTGTTTGTCAAGTACTGCTCCCTAAAATCAAACCATAATATGAGGTAATTATTCAACCATTTCAGGTTATGGCAGGAAGCTGGTTACAGTGTCCCTGAGCTGTTATGTAGTGCACTTTTGGAGGATGTTGTACATGACGTAGAAGTTATCAGAAAGGCCACAGCTCCAGCACTGGCGGGAGCTGTTACTGAGCACCCAGATGTTGCGCCATCCATTCTACAGCAGCTAGTAGATCTGTATGACGTCAAACTTAAGGTACATTTCATCGTCTCACTTGTTGCCATAAACTATGGCAAACCATGGCTGACATAACATGCAATCAATTGGAAGCATGAAAAATATGTGCCAAATCATTACCTTTGATTTGGCATCTGACAGGGCAAGGAAACATCATCATCTCTCAGATTGGTATAGACTATATTGCACAACACAATGAACTTAGAAATAAGTACTGCATGTTACATTAATTAGACAGAGGAATTATTATGTAGACATGCAGCTGAGCCATCTGGGTGGAGAGTGAGACATATAATCATGCTATCAAAAAGATCTAGCAATGCTCCAAGCAGAATTTGCTTAGTGCACCTTAACAGCACCTGCTATTTCATTATATAGACCTAACTGTATTCATAGTGATAAGATATTAAACAGTTATTCCATGAGTGTCTGCATTGGACATCAGATGGTAGATAGCCAATGAGGCTGTAGTGCTAAGTTGGCTGTTCCTATCTCAATATAATTTGGTTTTATCAACTGGGTTGATAATGTCAATTGGCCACCGTAAAGAGATTCAAGAGCTGACGTTTAGAGCGTTAGCCCTTCGTCGAATTTGATTCGCTCCGACGAAGGGCTAACGCTCGAAACGTCAGCTCTTGAATCTCTTTACGGTGGCCAATTGACATTATCAACCCAGTTGATAAAACCAAATTATATTGTTATACTTCCCACCGACGCAGCACCACAGTTTCTTTAGAAACTTACCCCCTCTATTACTATCTCATATCAAGCAAGTTCAAGAATAATTGCAGAACTGCAATATTTCAGCTCTCGGGTTGTTGTATACTAGTTATTGTATACTAACTCATGCATATACCATGGTCTGTAACCAATCAAAACTCAGGAATTGCAATATTCCATGGCTAGTTATTTTTTGTAACAAAACGATATTGTTGTTGCCAGGTCCCTCCTCCAGTAGTGGACAGCCTGGGTCGAGTTGTGCCAACTGATTCTCTGGACCCATGGGATGCAAGATGCGGGATAGCTCTGGCTCTTGGTGAATTGTCACCCACTCTATCTGAAGATGAGGTAAAGTTCTGATAAACTACGTTGACAGCGAAGCGTGATGTAACATGGTTACCACCTCCAGATTAGGAGCAATTTTAACTTGGTGTCTCATTTGCTAGAAAAGATGTATTCTCTCCTGGCATTTTCTTATATTTAGATAATTTGGTCACTGACCTTCCCACACCAAATAGACTTTAGAAAAAAAGGCTTCTAAAATAAGCAGACCCGGGTGTTGCCTGCGTTGCAGCCGGACGTGTCACATAATCCTCGGTATACCGGCGGTTTTGTCCGTCTGCGACGCAGGCTAACCCGGGTGCCGTAAAACGTTGTTTGTCTGTTTACTTTTTGTTCATTCTGTCAGGTTCCTCCATTGTTTGTATTTTTTGTTCCGACTGGTCTTGGAGATCACAATCTAGAAGTCAGAAAGCACATGCTAAATGCAGCTCTCAAGGCAGTGAATGATCACGGCAAGGTGCATATTCTTATCCTACACAGATTGCTGTATATTTACAGTGCTTTTTGTTGCATCTGTTATCTTGTGAATTATATTGTTCAATTGTTGTGTGTGTTGCTTTACAGGCCAACATAGCACTTCTTTTACCAGTATTTGAGCAATTCTTAGACATGGCTCCAGACACTTCTGCGCATGACACTATCCGTCAATCAGTCATTATTTTGATGGGTTGTTTAGCGCGCCATTTGGACAAGGATGACCCAAAGGTACAAACATAATTATCCCTATCTTTCCCTTCACAGGACTACAAAATAACTTTTCCTGTTAAAGGGCATGTGTCCGACTAAGTCATCATTTTGATCGGACATGACAGTAGTGACATCGGATGTCATCTTACAGGGTTCCTGATGAAGTGCTCATGGCTCGAAATTAACGCTCACAAACTCGCCCAATGCGAGTGTTTTATTTTGGATTTGCGAGTGAAAAAATATCCACTAGCGAACATTTGCGAGTCATCCCTGTCTAGAAAACATTTCAAGAAAGCTATTCGAATTGAGCTTCATGTCAAGAAATTCGAAAGAACGTACGAACAAACTTTTTTTATTTAGCCATTCAGCTCATTACTTCAAAAGTGCAGTATCAATTAGAATTTTAATTTTTACATAAAATATTTTCCAGTTGGCTCATCAATTTGCTGGATGGCGTTTGCAAATTTTGGTTGATCAGTGTCCAATGTCTGACTGTTTTTTGCAGCCGCAGCCCTGCTCAAGTGTATGTTCAAGTTGAACTTATAAACAGACATGGTTCCAACTACTTTATTACCAATCCACTACTTTTTTTAGGTCAGACCAATTGTTGGAAAACTCTTGAATGCTTTATCAACACCATCACAGCAGGTAAGTTACCGGTAATCTAACCGACACCACACGTTTGCAGCAGCCACAAATGATCTCTCGGCTGCTAACTCATACGTACTGAACTTGAGACAACAGTAACTACTGATTTACTAAAAAAAGATGATGGGATAAAATAAAATCGTGAGGGGTAGTAAGCTTATTGTATTTTGGAATAGTAACAGAAGCTTTAAAGTCTCTTCACATTTTTAACAGGTTCAAGAAGCTGTAGCAAACTGTCTTCCTCCACTCGTGCCAGCAATCAAGTCAGAAGCTCCAGAAATGGTGAAGAACCTTTTGAACCAGGTATGCAGTCAGGCCAAGCTGTATGTTCGACTACTATAGTGTCGTAATTTCTTTCAGCGTTTGTGTCATTTATTTGCCTTGCCGTTCTTATTTTAGCTCCTTGACTCCACTGTGTACGGTGAGAGAAAGGGTGCAGCGTATGGACTTGCAGGACTAGTGAAAGGTTTGGGGATTTTGTATCTCAAACAACTGAACATCATGTCCACTCTTCAGGAAGCCATACAAGATAAAAAGAACTACCGGCACAGGGAGGGTAAGTCAAACCATTGTCACACTTATCGCTGCATTAACCGCGTGATAATGTCTTTTGGCAGTGCTGCATTCATACTTCATACTTAGTGGGGGTCCAGTGGGGAAAGGCGCAGTGAGGTTATCCCGTTAAACGAGGCCAGGCCACAACTCCGGGAACCTCGTCCTCCTCTCTTTGCAAGAAGTGTGTGGGTTCTTTAATGTCCCCTGCTTACCTTAACACTGAAGATGCAGGAGACAGGATATACGGTTTTCGTCCTTATCCGAGAAGACTAGAACGTCTAACCATTCGCAGATTTCATTGCAAAAGCCACACATTCTCCTCAGTTATTTGAAGAGCCTGAGTGTTGGTCCGGTCTGGGGCTCGAACCCGAGACCTTTCGCACAGCAGACTGGCACTCTACCAACTGAACTAAGGGAGGGGGGGGCGGGGGCCGGCGGTGGGTGTGCCTTCCACATAGTAGTTTTTGTGTTGTTGGTAATTTCGTCGACTCTGCTCTGTCTTTTTATGTCTTCCCCTGTAATAGTAATTGTTCTGTTTTCTAGGCGCACTGTTCGCTTATGAGATGCTTTGTTCGATGTTGGGCCGTTTGTTTGAGCCGTATGTAGTTCATGTTCTACCCAATCTACTACTATGCTTTGGTGATGGAAATCAGTACGTCAGAGAGGTGAGCTGATTAACAAGTTATTTCTTCTAGTGCGGTTTACGGTTCAGTTTTGAAAGCAATTCACGTTTTCTTCGTACATCGCTTAGTGGTTGGCTTAAAAACCTGCGCCTCTTTCTCAAGCAATCGCATGTAAAACCTAACCTTTGTGATTTCCCGCGCGTCGGGCCAGCTACAGATATTTGCTAGCCGTTAAACTAACATTACAAGAAGGAGAATTTAGGAATTAAATCCTTGTTTTACAGGCCACTGATGACACTGCTCGTGCAGTAATGAAGAATCTCAGTGCTCATGGAGTCAAACTCGTTTTACCGTCACTATTGGCAGCGCTGGAAGAAGATTCTTGGAGAACTAAGACTGGTATGGGGTCTAATTTGTTAGTGTGCCAAAATGTTTTGTAATACCCGCTCAGTGGTATACGTTGTTGTTGGATTGTGTTTGACGCCATTTTAATCTGTCCGTGTTTAGGTAGTGTTGAACTCCTTGGTGCCATGGCATTTTGTGCTCCAAAGCAGTTATCCTCGTGTCTTCCTAGTATTGTGCCTCGGCTATGTGAAGTGCTGACAGATTCTCATATGAAAGTGCAAAAGGCTGGTGCCCAAGCCCTGAAACAAATTGGCTCTGTCATCAGGAACCCAGAGATCTTAGGTAACCTGTACTCCAGGAACGTTTTCAGTGTACAATACTATGAAGAAGGTTAACTTGACTTCACTTAATGTTTTCATTTTTTATGGCAACAAATATTGTAAGTTTGAAAAAGAAAAAAAGTATATTAGACAGATAACCAGCTAACAAATTAAACCGGAAAAATTTCATTGCAAATGACAAATCTTGTTATCTTCAGCCATATCGTCCGTGCTCCTTGAAGCGCTGATGGATCCATCTACCAAGACTGCTCCTTGTTTACAAGTTCTGCTGCAAACTTCCTTCGTTCACTTCATTGATTCTCCGTCTCTCGCCCTTATCATGCCCGTCCTGCAACGCGCGCTCAGCGAACGTTCAACAGAAACCAAGAAAATGGCAGCTCAAATCATTGGCAATATGTATTCTTTGACGGATAAAAAGGTACGTTGGAGGCTTTGATGTTTTAGTGGTATTCCACGAGTTCTATGCAACGGTATATACGTATTCTTACGCCAAAATATCACACCCGCCACAACCTTCCAATCCACCGTAAGAAAAAAGATGGCGGCTGTACATTATACCAAAATACCTTGCGAACCAAACAAAGCTCACTGGGCATATAGAAAGGTATGGATTAACGGAAGTCGTTCCTTGTACTAACAACATTGCTCTTGCTGAGTTTGAATGACTTACAACTTTTCTTGGTGTTTTTATACGCTCTTTTAGAGTTTTTGCGCGCAAAGCATTATAGGTAAATGTACCAGTCGCCATCTTTTTGCTTACGGTGGATTGCGAAGCGTGTGTGACGTCATGACTCAGACAAGATTCAGACAAACAAAGCGGAATAGCGGACAATTTTGAAGATTTCTTCAAGCGAGAAAGCCGGTGATCCTGAAAAACCTTGAAACGAAAACTTCGCCTACATTCCCTCTTTGTCTGAGAACGCACTAATGTTTTCCGAGTGAAATTAAGGTCCAATACTTTACATTCTATTTTTCGCGCTTCGCTATTAATTAGCTAAATAATGGCTTGGATGCCTATCCACCCCGCTTTCCCTTTTGGAACGTATCCCCTTGTGCATGGGAAATGTCTCCCCCCCCCCCCCCTCCCCCTGGTGTGTGGGATTCTACTAGACAGCATTCCCTTACATTGTAATTTCTGAATATAAGTTTGTTTCTTGATACTATCAATGGAAGGTCTTTTTTTTAATTTACGTTCCTTCACTCATAGGATCTTGTTCCTTATTTGGGTGCAGTTGTTCCAGGATTGAAACAAGCTTTACTTGATCCTGTACCAGAGGTGAAGAGTTTTAATGTTTTGCTAAAACAGTCTTTGCGTATCTGTTGTACCGCTTGCTATAACCGTGAGTGTATTCGTCCTTAGGTCCGTGCTGTGTCATCTCGCGCCCTCGGTGCTATGGTCCGCGGTATGGGCGAGGAGAGTTTTGAGGATCTGTTACCCTGGCTGATGGAGACTCTTACATCAGAAAACAGCAGTGTGGATAGATCAGGCGCAGCTCAGGGTATAGCTCAATGTCATTACACCTTTAATACCGGGCTATCAACATTAAAGATACTTTTATCTCTAATTACTAATTCGTGCTCCGTCTCGCTAAAAAGGTAGGATGTAGTGTTACAAACACATCAATAGTGCTGCGACTTGTGACGTTATTTTGTGTGTGTGTGACAGAGACAAGCTATCTCTCTGCATGAGGGCTGTACCGATATCTAAGCTTATTGGCGACTAAACCAAGTCAATAGCAGTCGCTCTTTCGCAATCTCAAGTAGATTCCGTGGAATGTCATAATTGCATAAGAATAACAGTAACTGGCCTGTGTGTTGCAGGTCTCGGGGAAGTTCTGTGTGCCCTGGGTACTAGTAAACTGGAGGAGTTGATGCCGGAAGTGATCTCCACAACAGAGCGTACAGAGCTTGCTTCGCACGTGAGGGAGGGGTACCTCATGTTATACATCTACCTTCCGTCCACCTTCAAAGATGACTTCATTCCATTTGTGGGGCCTGTCATACCCTCAGTGCTTAAGGTAAGGTTATTATATACTCACAACATCAGAAACAAAAATTCTCCGTACTCACTCTACTTACAGTTTTTAAAAATCGCGTGTGGGAATTTTTTTTACTCAAGATATTTTAATTCAATGATCAAATTCTTTAATCCTCTTTTTATTGCCGCTTTAAATATGGCATTTCAAATTTACCGTTATTAGTCCTTGTGACGACTTTGCCTTGGCGAATCCATATCCAGTAGCTAATTTTATTGAAGCAATGAACTGGAAGGTTCAGTTGTTCTGGGAGATTTCTTTCGCCCCCCGCCACCCGTACCCCGTACTTGCTGAAAACTGTATGTCCACGTTGTAGATCTACCTTTATTCTGCCCGCGTCCTACCTCCGCCCCCCCCCCCCCCCAAACCAAGCCGCGCTTTTTTCCCAGCAAGGTCCATGTTCACTCTCCCCACCCCACTGTTGGATAGTCGCGTGTATGTTGTGTCCTTAATGTAAGTTTGACATTTTTCTGTCAAAGGGTCTCGCAGATGAGTCTGAATATGTACGAGATACATCACTCAAGGCTGGTCAGCGAATTGTCAACTTGTACGCGGACACTGCCATTGAATTGTTTCTGCCTCAGTTGGAAAAAGGATTGTTTGATGACAATTGGAGAATTCGACACAGTTCCGTTCAGTTACTGGGTGATCTGTTGTACAGGATATCTGGTGTTACTGGTAAAATGTCCACTGAGGGAAAAGAGGATGATAACTTTGGAACTAGTCAGTCCAATCAGGTGATGTGCATTGTAAACACAATCCGTTTTCACCCTCAGGCAGTTTTTCGTCGAGAATGTCATCCGTTGGAATTGTGGGCTAGATGTTGTAACTCCCCAATTTTCGTTGTGAGGATAATTTTGCCAACAATTTTGCTTATGTTAGTCAATTCTAATACATGTTGCTGTGACATGCTGTGACTTTAAAGGCTTTGTTTCCGATGATGTCCTTAAAGAGTACTTCCGTGCTTTTCCTTCCAAACACTAGTCATCAGTTTGTGATGAAAATGAATTTGTGAACTGCATTTACTGTACACTTCATTAATACAGGCCATTATCGAATCCCTTGGTTCTGAGCGTCGTAACCGTGTTCTAGCCGGGCTCTACATGGGCCGTTCTGATGTATCCCTAATGGTGCGCCAGGCGGCCTTGCACGTGTGGAAGGTTGTGGTCCCTAACACGCCACGTATCCTGAGAGAGATCCTGCCTACTCTGTTCTCTCTTCTGTTGGGATGTTTAGCAAGTACTAGTTTTGACAAGAGACAAGTAAGTCATTTGCTAAATTAGATTAAAATAACTTTAATACCATTACAGACAACAACCTTATATCGTGAGTGATGTACAGTATCATTCACGCCCGTGAGAAGTCTGTGTCCGTGTTGTGTGTTGCTAGGTAACGTGAGCAGTGACGGACTGACATGACAGCTTTCGGTGTTTGTGCTGCCATTTCTGATTGGTAATAATTGAAATCTGTTCCTGTCATACGCTTGTTTCTGTGTGTCATGTTTTCAAGGTAGCGGCTCGTACTCTGGGTGACCTTGTTCGCAAACTGGGCGAGCGAGTTCTTCCTGAGATTATTCCAATCTTGGAGCGAGGCCTGGACAGCAAAAAATCTGATGAGAGGCAAGGCGTTTGTATTGGACTCAGTGAAATAGTCTCGTCAACTAGTAAAGAACAGGTAAAACATGATTAACAAGCTTGTGCTTTAACTTGATAAGGTATTTCTATCTCCAGATTTCCCGCGTCCATCTAACTTGTTCCCAGACCCAAACCGTCAAATATAGGACCCAGCCGTGTGATGTAGCACGGTAATTCACTGTGTTGCTTCACTTCCTGTAGGTGGTACAATATGTGGATTCTCTGGTGCCCACTGTCCGCCGCGCTTTAATTGATCCACTCCCCGAGGTGCGAGTGGCTGCTGCAAAGACTTTTGATCAACTTCATAACACCATTGGAACTAAAGCTCTGGACGACATTCTCCCAGACCTGCTCAATAAAATGGTAAGGTTTGAGTTCTGATATATTCTGACCATCGAAATTGCTGCCCTGACATTTTAAACCGTTTCTAAGTATGTCCAGCACTTGTTCACAAGGGGCTCACTTAGGTACTTCTATTCACGGAGCTCTTTGGGTGTGTTTCAGGAGGACCCGTCCCTTTCTGAGTTTGCACTGGATGGCCTTCGGCAAGTAATGGCTGTCAAGAGTAGAGTCGTACTACCATTCCTCGTACCTCAAGTAAGTGCTTGGAAAATGTTTTACCTTTGTTAACATGTTTACATTGCTGAAGGAACCCTACTCACGCGCATGAAGCCCATGGTATTTCACCTTTTAGCTGCTAGCTTAGCATATTCTATTGTTGGCCTTCTTTTAGCTCATCACACCACCTGTCAACACGCGTGCGCTGGCCATACTGTCTGCAGTCGCAGGTGACTCGCTGACGCGTCATTTGAATAAGATTCTGCCAGCGATGTTGAAGGCGATACAGAACTGCTTTGGCACGGTGGACGAAAAAGAGGTTAGTTAATCATCAGATCAATAATTTGCGTTACAGCACGACCTTTGTTTTACCATGTTGTTTTCATTCCTTTGTAGGAGTTGGAAGGCGCATCCAGTTTAGTGCTGTCTGTTGAGGATGATGTTGGCATCAGGACCATTATGGATGAACTTATGGCAGCCTCCAAAAATCCTGTTCCTGGCATGAGAAGGGTGAAGCTTCTGTTTGCTTTTGAGATATGTTAAATCATTAAAACAGACGACAACATGACACACTTCACTGAATGACACACTTCAGTGTTTGCTTACACAAAACAGTGGGAACTTTTTGATAAAAAAATGTCAAAAAAAAATGTCAAATGAATGATTATAGTGGTCATGCACTTAGCTAAGAAAGTTTAGTTTCTTGATAAGAAACTACTATGTCCAAACCGTTTTAAGCCCGTAAATAATGCTATTTACTAATTTATTTTCTTGCATTAGGCCTCAGTGTCTCTCTTGCACACCTTCTGTCAGGAGACTAAAGCAGACTATTCCCAGTTCATCCCGGCCTTGTTTCGTGGTATTATCAACCTTATGAATGACTCTGATGAACTAGTGGTGGACATGAGTTGGAACGCGTTGAATGCAGTAACCAAGGTAACCAAATCCAATAAGTATTGTGGAAAAGATAAGTGTAGAATGAAATGAAATGAAGAAGCGTGTCGAAGGTTAAGGGCTCTACTCCCAGTAGTGACTCAGAAATTTCATTTTCCGAGTAAATTTGACTTGATTATATTATGCAATAGCTTGCTACCAGTCTCCTGCAGTTCAGCGGTTAGAGTATTCGGTCGTTTCCGTAGTTTGGAATCTGACGCTCGTCATGACGCTGAAGTTTTTAGTGTACTGAGGTGACAAAAGATTTATTAATCAGGTGAAGTACAAATTTCACCTTTTATTGGTTGGCTCGCCTGCACAAAACACAAAGATGCCAAAATGTTGCAGCGAGGCTACAAATAGTCAATGTAGATGAGTTTGATTCACTGTAAATGAACTGTATTTGTTCATGTTCCTTGCAGCGCCTGGACGCGTCTGAACAGCTCCAGTATATAAATCACTTGAGACAAGCTGTCAAGTATGTCGCAGATGACGTCAAGGATGGAGATCTGCCAGGATTCTGTCTTCCTAAAAAGGTACTGCTAAGTTAATTAATTAACATCTTAATTTTTGGTTACAATTGCAATACATTTTTGATCAAGCAGGCGATGTGAGCAACGATAGTCTTATCGCTCGCTGTGAACTGTTACCCGTAAAGGTCCGCAAGGCGTACGTAGAAAAACGGAAAGAGAATTCTAAATTCAAGACTGTGCGTTTAGTAAAGGAATGTTTATTTCTTGTGGGCGCAGAAAATGCCAATAAAAATATTGGCTTTGTTGCAGCCGTTTCCAGTTACAGCCATCAGTGCTTCTTTGTGATCTATGGTGAATTGCCCTGTGTTTCCTATGTTTTTCTGCTGTGTTGTTTTCACAGTTGTGTTTTACAAATCTATGTTGATTTACCACCAGGGTATCGCCCCTATTCTGCCGATATTTAGAGAAGGAATTCTTAATGGCACACCAGAGTTAAAGGAGCAAGCTGCCAAGGGGCTGGGAGAGGTCATCAACCTGACGAGTGCCGCAGCTCTAAGGCCCTTTGTGGTGAACATCACTGGGCCCTTGATTCGTATCCTTGGAGACCGCTTCACATGGAATGTCAAAGTAGCGGTATTACAGACACTGGGGCTTTTGTTAGGCAAGGTTGGTGCCATAAGAGTACGTGGTACAGCTGTATAGTGGGTTGTATTCTTCTTAACATATTTTTTTCTTCTGTGTCTCAGGTCGGCGCCATGTTGAAACCTTTCCTTCCGCAGCTTCAAACCACTTTCATCAAAGCGCTGAATGATCCTAACCGAGAAGTGCGCATGTGTGCGGCAAAGGCGCTTCAGAAGCTGATCAAACTTCATACACGAGTCGATCCTTTGTTTACTGAACTGCACAATGGAGTCAAGAACACTGAAGATAATACCATAAGGTTAGCACAGCAACCAGCGTACAAACATTGATTGAAATATTGTTGATTTAGCTTACAGAGAACTCGTTATATAACCAGCCAGTTGATTTTTAGTAAGATTCATGGTACTACCACCAGGTGATGCCAGTGATATCGTCCAGAGGGGGATCCAGTATTTTTCGGAAGGGGTGCACCACTAAGAAACGAGGAAACCACCAATTAACCACATAGCTTTTTCTTCTTGTTTGGAGAATACTAGGTCATGTCAGGGGGTACACTCCCCCTGCACCCCTCCCCTATATCCGTCCCTGTTGTTCATATTATAGAGGCATTCTCTGTAAAGTTTTAATTTGTTTTTATTTACGTATTTTGTAGAGAGACACTGCTGCAAGCCTTAAGGGGTGTGATCGCAGGTGCGGGACAGAAGATGGGTGATCCAATAAGAAAGACTCTAACAAGCACATTGCTGGATTTACTGGGACATGCAGATGTAAGAATCCAAATAATTATCGACTCTTCGTGCATTATGGATATTTTACAAGTCCTTGTGAGAGGCGTGATAGCCTAATAGTCAGTGCGCTGGACTCTGGATTAAGTGGCTTGGGTTATAGCCTCGACCAAGGGCACTGCGTTGTGTTCTTGGGCAAGACACTTTACTCTCACCATGCCTCTCTCCACCCAGGTGTGCTAATGGGTACTGGTGAATTTAATACATATCATCCACTGGGGAATAGCAATACTCCTAGTCGCGTCATGCTAAGGAAACTGGGATAGGCCCCGGCATGCTGGGCCACTAGGCTCGCACGAGGGCTTTTTTATGAGTTCTCAGATAATATGGCCTCTTATAACTAGACAGTACGCCCTTGATCGCGGTTGTAGTGTAGTTTTAGTTCACCTAATTTTCTTTTTTCTTGGTTTGCAGGACAACATTCGTGTGGTAGCTGGCGGCTGTATTGGATCTTTATCTATCATTGTCCCTGATAACGAACTTGATTCTATCATCCGTGACCATCTTGTAGGTAAGGAAAACAAAAAACAACTTGAACACTCTTCAATCTAATTTTCTGAGGACGTTTTTTCTTCATTAAGAACTTTCCAGTAGTTATAACACGTTCTTTTCGTTGTCAGTTAATGACCCCACTGTAGATTGGACTGTAAGACACGGCCACGCTATTGCTTTGTCAGCGGTATTACACGATGCTGTAGAGAGAATGGTGTCCCAGGGCCTTTATGATGACGTCACAAACGCGGCTGCAGCACACGCTACAACTGACCGGGTGAGTGCCATTGTGGAGAGCAGTGTTGGGAAGTTGATATGTCGCTCTAATGTTGGGTTCTGAGGAAGAGAGAAACACAGATATCGCTGAGAATAAATTAAGAAAGAACATTTATCGGAGCACTGAAGGATAGGAAACTGTAGAAGATTCGTATTTGCCTCCATGATGATCGTACAACAAAGTTGTGTCGTGTTATCATCAACCCGTGCTAACTCACTTCAGTCATTTAATTTAGTTCTAGCTCATATTACCAAAACATTTGTGTTATCCTGATCACTGATTGAAAGGTTTGGAATTCAGTTCAGTGACAGCATCCGCTGTGTACTCAAGCTAAATTTGCTTATTGCCGGTTAAAGTGCACCTAACCCCAAAATATTTTTTTTGCTAAAATGTACCTTTGCACCAGTTTGAAACGCATTGCACCTTTCGTTTCTCCTTTTTACCAAATTCTGGCTATTTATAGCATTCAAACGTTATGAAAAACTGTGCATCATTTGTTTCACGGCCGAGTCAGAAGGGGCGTGGGTCTATTCCTGATTTGACGTCACAAAATGATTTGCATCGCATCAAGGCTTTGTAAACATGCATGCAAATCAGTTTGTGACGTCAAATCGAGAATAGACCCACGCCCCTTCTGACTCGGCCGTAGAACAAATGATGCACAGTTTATCGTAACTTTTGAATGCTATAAATAGTCAGAATTTGGTAAAAAGGTGCAATGCGTTTCAAATTGGTGCAAAGGTTTATTCTAGCGAAAAAAATATTTTGGGGTTAGGTGCACTTTAATAACAGCTGATAAACGTTTGTTTGTCCAGATTCCCATCTGCAGCTCGGGCGTGAGGTCTCTTGGCTTCATTGTGGCTCACTCGGTGGTCCAGTGTGATACACCGCCAGCACAAGTTCTACAAACACTTCTCAAGGTATGTGTGTGTACTTTTAGATTCCTTGAACAACTCTGCAATGTCTCCCAGGGAAATGTAGGCTCGATTTCCGCCGCCCTCTTGAGTCTGGTCTTCGTTCCTTCCCGAGAGAGGAGCGCGGGCTCCGGTTCTCGAACAGCGGCTGGTAATCGAGCCTGAGGGAAACGCAACCTTTTCGTTGTTTCTTTTCCGTACAGGTGTTACAAGACGGTTCAAACGACGTTAAAATCCTCGCGGCAGGATCTCTCAAACACGTTGCACGCGTAAATCCAGCGCCTTTGGACAGCACGCTGCTCAAGGTCATAGTCCCAGCGCTGCTCGCAACTTCCAAGGAAAAGAACACTGCAGTGAAATCAGCTGCTGAGTCAGCACTTTTGTATGTGTTGCGTCTACGAGATGGAGAGTCCACACTTCAGGTAATAATCACGAGCTACAAACCACAACTTTAAAAATTATATCAACAGTTCTTTCGCATGAACGGCTGTCTAATTCTTTAATTTGCGGTTTTAATGTGGCGTCACCGATTCTACGGCCATCACGGCTCATGAAGAACACGCAATCACGGTTCGTGAGAGAACAGGACGTAACAGACTCATCTTCTGCGCATGCGTTAAGAACAGAGTACTCTCCTCTAAAATTAATTGCATGTATCACAAGGACAACATAGCGTTTTCTCGATCAAATGTATACCTTGGTGACTGCACATGAAAGCTGCGTAGACATACTCAGAGCCTTTCTTTTTCACTTGAATGGCGATAGTAATTAGCGAATTTCTTTGGTTTTGCGTTACTATGGTCAGTGATTGGTTGAAAACCTTTGCGCCACTTTTTCAACCAATCAGAATTAAAACCAAAACAGGCTACATGTAATAATTTCTGGTTTTGATTGGATCAGTGGATATTCTCCGTCCTTTGTGATTAGTTTTGGTTTAACTACAGTCAATTTAATCTCGCTGAGATGATATAGTCGACGAGGCGCGTAGCACCGAGTTGCTCATATACCATGATGGCTAGACCAGTGAAAGCTCTACATTATCCAATGATTGACGTTTACACCACAGCGTTTAGTGCAATGTGTTAGCAAGTTACTGGGCGACAACCATCACTTAAGTGCATTTTACACTAATGAGTGTACTTGTTTTCTCCAGTCATGTTGCCGTATCTTTGATGCCAGCACTGCAGAGAGTATACAGGATCTCTGTCGCAGATCTTTACGTCGCTTAGCAACACAAGAGGAAGAACCGGATGAATTAGAGACTTGTTTCTCGCCAGTGGACCAAGGATGACAGCAGCTGCTAAGAGCCAATAGCAACACTGGTCATATGGCCCGGCACCAGATTCTGCTCGCTGATCCCACAAGAAAAAGCCTGAGACTACATCTACACTAATCCGGAGAAATTTGAAAACGCGACGTTTTTCCTCGGGATTGGCCCTCCGTCCACACTAAAACGGCGTTTTCGGTCACTCGAAACGGAACTTTTTGAAAACGCTCTCCAAAGTGGATAAATTTGAAAACGCTGGCTTGGTGTTTAGGAGGACGGCAAAAACGGAACTTTTTGAAAACGCTGACATCAAAACAAACGAATATCGTTGTTCAGGTTATATGTGCACGTTCTAGCATGTCTTTAAGCGTTTCTGGTCAGGCGAAGTTTCGAAATCGATGGTTAAACAATTCGAAAACGGTATTTTCTCTGCTTTCGAGGCGAAAACGCCGTTTACAAATTGATCCGTTTTAGTGCGGACGGAGCCTGAGACCTGCATGGCCGACCAAGTGAAGAGCACTTATATAGAGACTTAGTGAGATGTAATGCAAACTTTTGTCACGCAAATAAATGCTTTGTTATGTCCCGTTTTTTTGTTAACGTTTCCCAGACATTACATGGTTAGCTAAACAATCCTCATGAATGCTAAATGAACTGAAAATAAAAAAATGCAGTGTACGAACTGTTCCCGAGATGTTTTGCTGTGCGAGTTTGTTATTTCCTACTGAAATTTCTCTCTTCTAAAATGTGAGACTACTCTTTTTTCTTAGTCCGTAGACTGTGACGTGGATAAAATTTGGGGACGGGAGGACGAGACGCGGCGCGTGGGGCAGGCCTCCCCCGTGCGTCCAAATTTCGCGCGACCATATTCGCTCGACGGGCAGAAAAGCTCTCTCGATTTTCTGAATACAAGTCACCAGATCTGCACAAGTTGTTACTCTATATCGAGGGTCCATATTTCGTTATCTTGGATATTGCTAAAGGAACTCATTTTGATGATGTGGCTGAAAATGGCCGTTAAAAGGGAAACTTATTAAGCCAATTGACAGTGATCTGGCTGAAAAATGACCATAAAGAAAAGAACACACATTTTGATCGTGATATTGTTGGAAAATAACCTTGTTGAAAAAGAAACTCTTTGGTGGTGAATGCTTGAAAAAAACTTGTGGCTTCCGAATAACAATTCTGTGACTAATGGCTTTACAGATAACAGTTTTTGACATTTAGTTATTTCTTAGAATTAAAAGCCATGGAACTCTTGAAAATATATGTGCATATTATACAACTGTAAAAACCATTGAAGCTCTTTTTTAATTATAGTCAAATCCTTATGTTTCTAACAGTTGTCATTTTGCTTTGAGACTCGTATTTGTCATTCGGTTGTTTAAACTAAACCCAACTAAGAGAATTATTTCCAAGTTCCCACCTAAGAGGTAACAACAATAGATAAAGCCACAGCCACTTAATAGAGGTGGCCGCTAAGTAAGGGTTTTATTTATAGTATAATATTTATACTGACAATACTTTCAGGACTTTGATAACTGGCCGCTTATTGGGTGGTCGCTTAATAGGGATTCAACTGCACATTCAATTTGTTACTTTTGTTTTGTCAAATGATAGCAATTTATGGTATAAATTGGATTTAATTACTGGTTACTTTTGTTGTTGTCTATGGTGATCTTTTTCCTACACCAAAAGGTTGAGGCACATGACATTATTTTGACCCTCCTATCAATAACAAGGAGGATCAAAGCTTGCCTACTGGGCCTGCAGTTCCTTTGAGAATTGACAGAGCCCACAGTATTCAACATGTAACAAGGCCTATCTTGTTGAAGCTGATAAACTCCAGAAAATTTATGCAACTTCTATAATATTTAGCTACCAAAACAGCACCTGTCCTCTAAGCTGACAACTTGTAGCTAGCAGTTATTGTTAACTACTACATGTGCATTAATGCATGCTTATTCTTTCTGTTTTCTATTTAAAATATTTCCATTCAAACTACAAAAGATGAGCACTCCTAATGGCTGTCCTGTAAATCTGTAACCAGGAGACACCTAACACAAGTTGTAACTTTCAAACATGTTGCACGACTTTCAATTATTCGCATCATTATTTACGACCAGTATAATTCATCTCCACAAAATTAATATATATATATACAGTTCATCTATTTTCAAGTACCGGTAGTGTAATGTGATGTGTTAATGAATAAATATCACGCAATGAGGAGCCAAAACATAAACAAGAATGCAACCCAGAGAAACAGCTTGGACAGAAACTGTTCATCTTCAGCTTGAGGTGATCCAGCAGGAGCTGAAACAACAAAGTGTTGAGAGATTTTTTACAATACTATTATCATGCAAAATTACATGAAATATCACCCAATACTTAGGCCTTGTCAGCTAAAATCAGATGATATTCCACTAGATTGAGCAGGATAATTATTGTTGTACTATTCAATAAATAAATATATAATTATTGTCAAGAAAACACCTTATTTTTACAGGTAGATAATCTGTGGTTTTGCAACGCTTTACAAGACTTTGGACAATCTTGGCACCCTAGTAATATCACAGGATATGTATTATGCACAGATGAGAGATAACAATGAATTTTTGACCATAATGGGAATCAAGCAACGTTGTTGAATAATAACACAGATTGTTACATGACTGACTCTGAGCAGTCAAGATGAAGCAAATTGCACGCTCTGATTGGCTACCCAAGCAGTCGAGATGGAGCCATCTTGACTGCCCAGAATGGCCTGTGATCCTGTGAAATCACTTGCTGTGTTTGGCATCCTTCAAGTCATAATAAATCATTTATTGACCAAGCTTGTTTGGTCGAGATGGTGGGATATTTGTCTCACTCTGCTTTCGCATGTTTATGAACAGAGACAAAGTCGAGGTCCATAAACATGCAAAAAAAAAATCACTCAACTCAATATCCCACCATCTTGACCTCACACTTGGCCAATAACCAATATGTATTGTAGAACATTTTATTTATTCCTGATGAAAGGAAAGAAACATTGACTGGTGTTTGACAGCAAAAAATATACTTGTGTAGAACTTTACACAACCGACTATCTTCATATTAATTTCAGAATTGTATAGTGAAAACAAATTGAATCAAATCAAAATTCTAAGGGGAAATGAATTGAAAAAAGCATTTCATGATACTGAATGTTGCTATAAAAAAAGAGCTATAATACAGCTCATCCATTGCAGACAGAAAATTTATACATAGCATTACCTGCTGTCTGTCCTTGTCCACCAAATGTCTACAATGAAAAGTGCAACTTGTGAATTTATGATCATAAAACCCTCACTTTCAAAACGAGTCTAAGTGCGAAACTATTCATATGGAAATAAGCTTGTTTTGCATGAGAATGAAGATAGAGGAAAAACACATTTTCATATGGTTTTGCACGTAGACTCGTTTTGACGCTGAGGCAAAAGAGAACTCGGAAATGGCCTATTGAAACTCTGAGTTCAGTAGTGGACACCTCTGTTTCATATTATTGGACACACTTGACAAATGCAGACAAAAATATCTACCCCAAGGTCGGACTACTACAATTATCAGTTGAGCAAGGTACAGGGACGTTGCGGAATAGAGTTTCGACATAAATATAAAACTATGTTGTGCTGTTGCCACGAGTTGTTACATCGTGTATAGTGCATGTCATTGATTAACTATAATACGTTGATAAATGATAAAGCTGTATAGCTCAGAGCTGCTGTTTCAGGAAATGTAACACTCAGATAACTGATGAATGTATTTACATTATTGTCAGTAACAAGTGACTTACTGTTGAAAAGAAAGCGAATGGAAATGCACCAATACCAAATGAAAGTTGGAATCCATCCCCAAATCCACCAAATCCTGCAAAACCCTAAAAAAAACAAAATAAATAAATAAACAGGACTTTTCTAATTTACTTCAATATAGCTACATAACCAACAAATATTTTTGAAGTTGGATTAATTATGACTTTTACTTTTAACATATAACAGTTCACCCATGCAGCAACTGCAAATTAATGTATCAGTCAAATTGAAGCTTCAACTTCCCCACCCCAGCCTCAGGAATTAGACACCTTGGCCCTCCTGAGTGATAGGGGGTGGAGAATTTGAATGCAAGCCTGTGATTTCATGTTACGAATACCAGCGATTCCACGTAGGTTGATAAATCATGGTGGAGGCTGACATGGCGAGTTTTGAGAATTTTAAAGGAAGAGATTGCACCTTCTTGGCAGCTTGGATAAAAAGCAAAGGTCTAAGGCTTTATGCTCCCTGTAGATTGAGAAGTGTTTGGGATATTATTATTGCGTTCTCAGAGCTAAAACTGTACCAACAGATGTGTTAGGCTTTCAAGACTCAGCTTCAGGAGCACAATAGAAGCTACTGAAAGGTTAAAATGGTAATCTGTTCACTTGTTAATTTTCCTGGGGTGGGGGCATTTGAACAGCTTTTTGGCCCCAGGGAGAGGGGAATTTGAACACAAATTTTCCAAAAATTCAAATGCCCAGGGATGCCCAGGAAGGGGGACGTTGAAGTTTTGATTTGACTGGTACAGAACTGATCAAAAACTATCTCTTTTACTCTACTAACCCCATTATTCTCTGGTTCAGGGCGTCTTCCTTGAGGTCTTGGTGGCATTTTCTCCCTGAAAAAAAAAAGTTAAAAAAACCTAACTCCCTGATTTGAATACTCAGGTGTATTTTAAACTGTTTTCTTATTCTGACAAACAAATACAGCTGTAGCTTAGTAGTTAATATATTGTCTATATTTCTGCATTAAAATTTCTATTGATATGATGTAGCTTAGTCTATAAACATCTGTGTGGTGTCTCTAAATGTTGGTTACTCACTGTCAGTGATGATCAGACTGAACATGGTATTTTCCTACATTGCAGATTGTTATGATCACTAATTGTTAAACTGGGCACTTGTACTGAGCTTTACCTGGGATCTTCCTTATTTGTGCTTCCTCGTCCATACAGTGGAATTACTTTATCTTTACTGATTCCTGCTTTGCACACTGGGCATACTGATTTGTTTGGTCGAGTTTCTAACCACTAAATAAGAAAATTAAAATTGGATTGTTAGAGCTTGTTACAACAGGAAAACAATTGTGATGTGGTATTGGTGATTTTATTTTGAGAAGAAATATAGCAAGAAAGGAAAAACATTTCTGAAAGTTAAAATTTGTGTACTTATGTATCCATGTTCTTTTAGGTCGACAGTTTGTGAACTTGCGATATTTTTCCTGCACTGCAAGGCTGAAATATTTCAATCAATGATTGTTTTCACACATTACAAGATATTTTCTAATTTTCCAAGGGAATTGATTGCAAGTGTACTCACAGATAATCTGATACACGGTAGATAGCTTTGAAAATTTGATATATCCTTCCGTCACGTTTCATTAGGCAAGTTAATTATAAACAAGGAAGCTTGATAAAGTTTCTTAGGTCAAGATTCTGAACACACTGAACTACATGAAAAGAGAAAGCTTCATAATTTTTGCAGATTATAACAATTACAATATAAAACAAACCTTGTGAAGACAGGGCCAGCTGAAAAAAAGAACAAAATAGACAACTTAACTATCTTAGATGCTATAATTAACAAACATTAAAGAGAAGGCATGATACAACTCAATACCGTGTGAATACGTGTCTTCAAGCAAAGAAATCGTCAATAAAGTCAAGCTAAGAACGTTCAAGTTTCTCACCAAAATAAGTGCCCACAAAAACTAATAACCGCATCTTTAGCAGTGTCAAGACAAATATTACATTCGAAGTTAGCGTTTGCATTTGGTTGTTCGTTATTTGACGCTCCAGCGGCCGAAGTTCGTTCATTTGCATCTGCACCAGAAGTCGCCATTTTGCTTTCTGTTGCAATGTTGTCACGAGAATAACGTCATCGGGAAACTGGACACTAGCGCGGCAATTTATGACAGCGAACGCGAAGAACTGGGTTAGACTTTTCAGTCGACCGCCATCATGGTGAGTAGAAGAAATGCGTTTTCTCTTAATTTTTTCGTTTTGCGGACTGCTTTCCGTCGTTTTGGAGTCACTTGGGACTGAAATTATATTATTAATAGTTGGTGTTGATAATCTAAACTGCAATCTCTTCGATTTCTAGGAGATTTTTGTGATGGTGCGTCGTGAAAAAACCACAATCTTCCTCGATTGTAAAGAAGCCACGACTGTCTACGAACTGAAGAAGATGGTTGAAGGAATCACAAAGAAGACTCCTGAAGATCAGAGGCTGTACAAAGATGATCAAATACTTGATGATTCCAAAACTTTAGAAGATTGTGGTTTTACTACCCAGACTGCTAAGGCCCAATCTCCGGCATTGATTAGCTTGTCGTTCAGAGGAGAAGGTGCGTTATATGTACAAAATTAATTACCCCAATACTCATGAGGGATGTGAATGATTTATGAGTGTTTATTGTGTTTTACCGTTTTTGTTGCTATTCAGAGTTATCTGTAGGTCCATTAGTTCGTGGCTTGACAAACGCCGTTCGTTGCCAATGATGTTTGCAACTTTCGAGTGATCAACTATAAAATACAATAAGTACTGTGGATACATTTGCACAATTACATAGAGCCTGTGATCGCTAACTCGGTATAGCAAATTATTCAAGAACGTATTTCCTTTGTTTCAGTTGCGGAATTTTGCGGAATACGAAAAAGTTAGCAACCATGTGCGCGGTGCTAGCGAAAAGGAAGTCGCAAATTTAAAATTGACAGCTTGCCGGGGATTTAACCTTTAACCTAATGATATGGGAAGAAGGAATAATTATGATGATTAAATTCTCAACCTCAGATAATGCAATTCTAGCTTTCTCACTGGTTCACTGGATCTCGGATACCAGCCATTATACAGTCGAAGCTCTCTTAACGGACACTCTCGTAAGCGGACAGCTCTACTTACGGCCACCTTGTCAAAAACCCCGTTTTAACTCCCATACAAACTCTGTATTTTTACATTCTCGTAAGCGGACATTCCCGTAAGCGGCCGCGGACACCTTCTGGGGGTTACGACTTAGACTTTTCCATTGTTCTTAAGCTCCCGTAAACGGACACCCACAAAAAATCCTATTTTTACCCACTGAATCTTGTTTTAATCAATCAATCTCACATGAAGCGAGTGACGAAGAGTCGATCGAAGAGTCTGAAGAATGCAACCAGCCAATGAGGACGCCAGAAGTCAGTACAGTGAAAGGTGCACTCGAACTTTCAAAGAAGTTGTTAGATTTCTCTGAATGGCAGGAAAACGATGAACTTTCGCAAGCCATCACACGGGTAAAGGATGCCTTGACGGACTTGCAACTCAGATCTTTGAAGCAGTCTTCCATCCGCAGTTACTTATCGTGACTGATTCGCATTGCTCCAATACAAACTGGGGCCTGAGTATGAAAGAAACTTGCCGAACATTTGTAAACTGTGAACTTTTTTGGTTGCAGTGAGGCTGTTAATGTTTATGTTGGGGGCAATTATGATTTGTTTTTTAATCACTAAGGGTCAGTTAGTTATCGTCATTATCCTATCATTGGTATAGCGCGCAATAAAACAAACACATCATTTGAATACGGCGGTATTTTTTGCCTTCCCAATATTTATTGTTAGCTGGGCAAGCTCCCGTAAGCGGCCATCTATCCCCTACACCCTTAGTGGCCGCTTACGAGAACCATTCTCGTAAGCGGCCAGCTCCAGTTACGGACACTTTTTTCGCGTCCCGAGGGTGTCCGCTTACGAGAGCTTCGACTGTATCTGCGTTTGACCATATATGGAAATGAATCTGGCAAATGTCGCTCAGCATAAAATTTTTCGCGGGCACAAAAAAAACGGATGAAAATCAGAAGAAGAAAATACAAGAAATTGTGGACAATGCCGTCCCAGTAACAACAAAAAAAGCCACAAAGTTCGGGATGAGATTATTACATATCAGTTAAGTTTCTCTTAACAGTTGCAAAATTTCAAATATGACCGTCGAGATTTTACGCATTCATGAATATTATGTAAACGTTTCCTACAGAATGGCTTGCTAGTCCCAATGCCATCAAATTTTCGAAACCAATAGAAGAAATGCCAGAAGAGCTGAATGTTTGTCATTGATCGTTTCCTTCGCTCGCCGCCGCACAGCAAACCATTTTCCATCATCTCTGGCCCCGCTTTTACTGACACAAATAAAGTTTTAGACACTTTTGTGAAAGACCTAAGGAAAACGGGGAAAATAGCTCGCGTCGTCCACAAAAAAGCAATCTCGAAAGAGCAGGTATAGAAACTATTTGACAGCGGATAACTCGGATCGGCAGACAGCTTGGATCCTGCACAGTTACAGAGGACTGCTTGGTTCTACCTCTGCCTGTTTTTTGGAAGACGGGCACGTGAAAACCAGTGACAGTTGACACTGGCTAAAACTGCACAAGGGGTTGAATACCATGAACTGAACAGAAGTCAGCCTGGTACCTTGCCGGCTACAAAAAATCACCAGGGCGGCCTCGCAGATGCTGAAGATGAATCGGACACAAAGATATTTTCCATCCCGGAATCTGAAAGGTGTCCAGTAAAAACGCTCAAGAACTACTTTGGGCCATCTCGACCCAATGTCAGATGCTCTGTTTCACAGACCGAGAGATGGAGGACAAAGTAAGAAGTTCAATCCCACAGATGACAAAATCTGGTTTTGCAATGCACCTCTTGGCACAACTACGCTCGAGAGCATAATGAAAGAGATGTCAAAGCGAGCAGGTATAGAGCCACATCTCACAAACCACTGCTTAAGAGCTACATCTGTCACAGTGCTCTCCGACCATAACTGTGAGACAAGGCACATCAAGTCCATAATGGTCCGATCAGGCTGTTGAATCCTACAACGAGCAGCCTTCGATGGAACAACAACAAAAGATGTCACTCGTTCTCAGTGATTTCATTGTAGTGCCACTTCAGTGCAGGGAAAAGAAAATGAAATCCAGCAGCAGTACCGACCAATCCTGCAGACGAATTGCCACATGCAGTTCTTGTCAAAAAGAATTTTTCAACCAGTACAACCTCCATTTCACATGGCGATGAAAGAAGCTTTCCCCAATATTTTAAATGTCGACAATTATTACACTTCCTGATGACTTTGAACTTTGAACACTGCAGTGAGGTTTTTACCCGTACAAAACAGTCTGTGAATCTTGGATTGGCGCCCAAAAGTTCACATCACTTTCCAGTTGTTTCATAACTTCAATAAAATTTAGCAAAACCAAAGGTTGAGAATTTAATAAAACAATGATTCCATTCGCCCTTGTTGGATGTGAGGTGATTAAAACCAGCTCGCGCTACGCGCTCATTGGTTATCGATCACCTCATATCCAACGCGGGTTCATGGAATAATTGTTAAATAAACTGTATCATGCTAATATCTTGGTCATTTTCGTGTTTTAGTTGTTTCAGTTTATTGATATCCAGCTGAACAATTAGAGGACTCCCAATAAAATTAAAGCATAAGCGAAGTTTCTGATCGTGCATTGATATCCACACTTTTCAATCTTTATTCCAGATGGAGAGTTTGAGCCTGTAGTTATTGCACCCTTGTCCACCCCACCAGAATTGCCTGATGTCATGAAACCACAGGAGAGCGTTTCCAATAGTGATGGATCATAGATATCTGGTGAAAACATGATTGTCTTTTTGTAGAGAAACTGATATCTCACTGAGTAGTTTGAGGTGATGCAATGGCATTATGGAAAAAGGCTTTTGTGGCTCAACAATCATTATTATTCATATATTTATCTTTCTAGTTTACAACTGCCCATTGATTTATAGTAAGATTGATTTAAAAATGACTGGTAAAGACATGCTTACGGGCTTTGAAGGTCAAAACCTAGCTTATCTCAAAATGGCTATGCCACGGAAGGAACAAAAAACAAATACCCATTTTTTAAATAAATGGAGAGATTTTATTCCATTAATTTGGCTCGTCCTCGGTGTAAAAACCTGTGAAAACTCACCAGTGACGTAAAACAACAAACGAACAAGATAACAAAGAACCTTGAAACAATATAGAACAGAAAAACAGTAGCTCAAAAACAAAGAAAAAAGTCACAGGTTTTTACACAGAGGTAAACCCGCCAATTTAAAGGCAACCTCAGGTTGCATCTGTGAGTTATCAAGTTTTGATAATAACTGATGAAGCTGTACTGAATTCCTTACTGAACCTACTGAAAATAAGAAGCTTCTCTATAATATTAAATTGCAGTTTACACTTTGCATAAATTTGATGCAGTAGCTGTAGTTTAGGGCTGATTTATGTTGGCAGCATAATTAAAAGTGTTTTGCATTTGGTTTTTTAGTAATTCATTTTTGTTAGAATTAATGTCAACAGTAGCGCTTCAATGTAAGAAGTTTGTAAAAGGTCCTTGTGTACTAGTGTCTTTGACCATAGGTTAGCAACAAAAAATACTTGTTTGTCTGAGAGTGCATTTTCGAGTTAAAATGAGATGTTTTTGTACTGGTATAACAAATTTTCTGTTTGTTGTAAATAAACTCAATTCTTTTGAAGCAGTGCCTGGATTTTTTTCAGTTGACAAAGCATACATGTTATGAAATAATTCATCAAAACTGGATGTGTCCATACAAATAACAATTATAGCTAAATGTAGACTGCTTGCAGTCTGATTTTCTCTTGAAATTCAGCAAGGGAGAGCAGTAAAGGGGTTAAGATGTGTGAGGAGGGGTTGAGGCGAGACAATTGTACACAAGGCAGGAAAAAGACTGAAGACTATTGCATCTTTTGTGGATAATTATCTGCCAGCCTAGCAAGAGAGAATGTGATTGGCCAATCTAAAGTTGTGCGTGTGCAAGGGCATCACGTCTTACCATGTGTTTACCTCAACTCATCAGCACAGTAGATTGTTTTACAATGTCCTTTTAATTTTGCTTGTAAATTCCTTCGATACAACCAAACACCACTTGAGGTTTTCTTATCAATTTTGTCGCAGTATAGGATGGATTATGAAATAAGAGAGGTTTTTGAATTGCTAAAAGCAACACGCACATTAAAACAGCTGTCGATGCCATTCCATGTGGACAACCCCATACTACCTTGTGTTTGCTCAGTTTCCGTCCGACCCTTAGAGAAAAGACTGACTTCATTGTCTAAGCTATATGACTTGGCATAATTAACCCCTGGAGGGTTTTCTTGGTTATTTTTACCATGTTTTTTTCTCAGAGGGAGGCAAAGAAATGTACCAACTATAATGTGTGTGTAGAACCATTGTAAGTTCTACCCATTAAACCTTGTTTTTCGGAATGTTTGGTTATTGTTGTAATTAAACCAGAGAAAATTTAGAGAAACGTACATTTCCCTTGTGTTCTCAAATGCTCGTCACGTTTTATGACAGTATTATAATACATGGCTTAGGCTTCTTTATTTGTTAATTTCATTGTCTTATGAAAATTATCAACTCTTTTAAAACCTCATAGCAATCGTGATACACTTTCAAAATGGAAACGTCGCCTTCATTTCCTCTGTTTCTCTCAGAACGTGGTAATGAGGTTCCTAGGGGTCCATAACTTGCATGTGCTTTGCTATTTGAATTTCAAATGTATGGCATGTTGCAGCCGATGACTTCCAGTGCAGTCAACCAGAAAATGCTGTTCCATTCACCACTGGAAATCTCCAGATGTAAGAACCAGAATTTTTGGTCGAATGGAAAGCACCCATTATTTCTTTCTGACCAAGATTTCTGTCCTTGGGACCCAGGCCTTTTTCCTTGTTTTAACTCACTCCTCCATCTGAGAAAGGAGCCTGGATCTGATTACATTTTAACATAAACTTTTTGACACTTTCAAGCTTGCTTTAGATCGATTACTCAAATTTGCCAAAAGGGGCACCTGAAAAATTTTCTCGTGATAAAAAAAACAAAATTTTGCAACCTTTTGACATTTTGGAGCTTGCTTTGAGGGTGGCAAGAGGACTCCTCTTCTGAAAAGCATGGTCACATGATGCAATCACAAAATCAGGAATTTACGATATAAATTGGCCTCCTTTTGTGAAATACACTGAGCGGTTTGATGGCTAGTCAGAAAAAGCCAGTCAGAAATTGTATAATTATATATCAGCATGGTGCTGTCGGTTGCTAGGAGATGCCTGTTTAAAATTACATACTTTTTTGAAGATTTTAACATAAATAACGTTCAGTTGGAATAAAGAGGGGAATAAACAAGAAACCACACCATTAGCTACAGAAATTTGTGTTATAATAAAAGAATTTGTAAGTGATATTTTACACTGCAATACAAGATATATCATTGTAAATATTGCTTCTTGTAGGAAACCAACCAGATGGGTCCAACATACAATGAGCACTTATAACTTTACTGGAAATGATAATCTACAACATTTAACTCTGACCTGTGGTATGATTTTAAATAGTAAGGTACTAGAGCCAGCCTGCCTTCATGTATTTAATTGGAAATTAAATGAAAACTAGATTTAAATAAAATGTCTGTCTAAAAATCTTTGCAATAATTTAGTAAATCAATAACAAGAGTCTTGTTAAATTGCAAATCCCAAAGTACATAACCATACAATTTAGTCCCTACAAGTTGAAGTCCTGATTTCCAACAAGACAATGGCTACAGAAAGTATTAGTGAAGACCTCTTATGTACTATGAGAGGATCAGCATATTAATGACCCTCATGAAATGCTTAAGATGTTGAAAATAAATTAACAGGAATCATATCCCATAGAGATAAGTAACTTACATGAACATGTTTTTTACGTATGGTAGCTGAATGCATATCACTATGCTTAAAGCATTTTTACATTAATACAGTAAAAACCCGCATGTAAGAACCTACATTTTTTCCAGTATGGTAAACTAGGTTCTTCTATTTTGGGGTTGTTATTGACAATTTAGGCTGAGTAGGTTCTTAATTAGGTTCTTAATTTATATGGGGGAGTCAAAGTTGTTGATTACCAGAAAAATAATAAATTGGGGTTTGTTCCTTCACTATACAGCATTTATTCATAACTGAATTGCCATAAGTCTAACAAAAGTGACTAAACAATGTATATTTTCAACAAGAGCTGTATATGAAAATGTACTAGAACCCTCATATAAGAACCTACTTAGATTTGCTTGGCTAAAAAGGTTCTTATACATGTATTTTGGGGTATTGAAATGGCAAATTTCTGCCAGCAGGTTCTTAAACCACTAGGTTCTTACACACAGGTTTTTACTGCATTTTAAAGTAACATTTCTGATTCCCTTCTCATCAGGTCAACTGCTCTTGAGGTTCGAGTCAAATTTTTTGACAACCGAGTGAGAGAGTCAGACGTTCATTAATGCTATGGAAACTTTGAGTTAAATGGTACAAGAAAATTTAAATTGAGTAGTTTTCCAATAAATTAAGGCTCTAACTTAAATGTGTCAGGAAGACAAGAAATCTTGCCAAAAATTATACATAATGTTCCTCATGGAAGAATGATTGGATGTCAAAGCAGATGGCTTCAAAGAAAATAGTCTGGTTGAGGTTTTTTGGCGATAGTTGGCATTCCTCTCACCTCCTGTGTTTAAAAATAAAAGAAAAGGTTGGTCATAAATATTATTGACAGATTTCAAAAGTGTTTGTCATACAACACGATGACAATGGCCTTTAAATGTATGACAGGCCACGCCCCTGAATACCTGTCTTCAAAATTTTTAAAGCGAGCCGAGTTGAGCGGTCATAGCACCAGAAACTCACAATTGTTAAACATCCCACTTTTTAAAACCGCTACCGGCCAAAGAACCTTTCATTATAGAATAGTTAATTTATGGAATTCTTTAGATTATTCTCTTAAACTGTGTGATTCAGTCACTGTTTTTAAAAATCGCCTGAGGACTAAACTACTTAAAGAATTGTAATTTTTATATTTATATATATTTTTATAATCTTTTTAGAACCTTATTTTATTCATTCTTAATTTTAATTGTAAATAGGAATATATATATTTTTTAATATTGTCTTTGAAAAGCCCCCTTGGGGAAAGTCAATAAAGTATGTATGTATGTATGATGACAAAACATAACATATTACTAGTAAATTTATACAAGCTAGTTGAAACTAACCTGTGGAGCTGCTTCAAATATTGTGAATTCTCTTTTTAAATGCTCATCCAACTCTAATATGGCTGCCACATTTCCACATCTTTAAGAAAATAACAAGTTTTAATCAAATTGCATCTTATAACTAAGTATTTTCACATAATTTTTTGTTTGGAAGTTTGGCATAATTACTTTCCCAAGTTGGGGGTGCGTCTTATAGCCGAGTGCACCCTATAACCGAAAAACTATGGTATTATTATTAAATGTACATGTATCCCTGGTCAACTATAAAACCCTCATGAAATTTAACTTCAGACTTTAGAAGCAATACTAATTGTTTGATAACTTCTCAAGAGACTGAAACCTAGGTAAACTTGACAAAAAGTAGGAAAAGGGAAACAATATCACCAGCTGTTGGTATTAGTAACAATTCAATTCAATTTAAAGTGTCTATGAAATGAAATTTTCGACCCCTTATAAAGTACATGTTCCACCAATTCATAATTTTCCAATTTAAGCCATAGTGATGCATGTGGTCTACTTGTTTTCTTGCCTTGAAGTTGGCCATTTCAGCCAAAAATGTACAACATTTATGAAATGCAAGCTCTTTATGATAAGCATCACAAAGTGTCCTCAAATCTTCTTTCTCTTTATGTGGAGCAACATGTAGGAAACACACAATTTGCTTCAATTCTTGCCAACTCATTCCCTTCCATTCTAATGGCTGATGTGTTTTACTAACCTGTAGCAGTAGTTTGGTGCTGACCAGACAGTGAGGACTGTCTCATTAAAATGCCACTTGTATCCTTCCATAACCAACTGATGAGCTCGACAGATCAGGTCAATGTCATTTGCTGCATTAAACTGAACAATCATAAGGGCAATTGATAATTTATTATTTGTTTTTATCAATATTTTAGCATAAAATAAAGGTTAATGTTGGCAAGCGACCACCATATTTACTCCCATATATCTCTGCAGACTTCCTCCGTGCATGTTTACCATATTTGGCTCATGCCAGCAAGTGCGGCATGTCATGCGGGTAATCATTTTTCCCTTCTCAGATTGCTGCAAGTTTCCTTCGCAGCAAGTTTAATGATTACGATCGGTTCATTTTTATCGCGATCGGTTCATTCCTCTTGAACCATTTAACACGATGGAGTACGCTGGGCTCACCAACGAGGTTCTTCGCCTCTTACTGGTGCAAAATAACTTGCCTATTACGGGCTCGCGCGAACAGTTGATCGAAAGGCTGGCAACGATCTCTCCTTCGCCAAACTCCATGCCGAACGATTCTCAGCCCCGCACAAGAAGCTCGGACCCTTCTGGATCCACTGCCAAACGATCTCGCCCCAATCCTGAAGACCCTGGCGGAAGCGACGTTCTTGATGAGCCACCAGAAACGATTGAAATTCCGGCTGGAGACGAGAACAGCAACCAAGATGGCGACCACAAGAGGGGCGTTCCCCACAATACAGCAGTTAACCCGGCCGATCTCGCTACGTTGATATCAACCATCGTTGATCAAAAGCTGAGGAACTTTGTGCCAGCCCAGCCAAGCACCGTTTCGCATCACAACCAACCTCTTCCATCCGAATCGCAGCAATCATCAGCTCGTCGAGAACAACTTTTGGATCCAACTTTTGTGGTGAGTCTTCTTTCCCACCCGCCGACTTCCACAAGCACGAGCGACCTTGTACCACCTTCTGTAGCATCCCCCACCCTCGCTTCCCATGTTCCAGCGAAGACCAAGCAGGCCATCGTGCGCGGTGAGTACATTGAGTTTGATGCACTGCTGCCAGAAAACTCGAACCTTAACGATAGTGATGTTTCAGGGTTGTCGATTTCATTCGACGGGAAGCAGTTTAATCTCCCCACCCCTGCCCGTAAAAAGAAAACGTACGTCGATTCCATCGACAAATGGTTGTCCGCCTTTGCCGTGTACTGTACAATTCTGTTAACCTCTTTCCCTCAGAGGGCGATTGAGATGTTCACCTACCAGGAGATCATCCGATCGGCTCATTGGAAGTTCGCAGGATTTGCGTGGCTCTCGTACGACATCAATTTTCGTAGGAAAGCGGCAAACAACCCCCTCCTCAATTGGGGAGAACGGGATACCCAGCTATATCTCATGAAGTTTACAGGCCAAGCCAAATCTTGTTGTTCCATTTGTGGGAGTGGGGATCATTTTTCTCATGCGTGCTCCCTTTCTGCCCTTAGACCCAATAACTCACAGCGTGGACTCTGCAACAATTACAACCGAGGGACCAAATGCAGTCAAGATCCCTGCCCTTTCAGCCACCGCTGCAAAACCTGTCATGGAGACTACCCAGCCTACCACCATGATGAACCCTGACCAAAAACTAGAGGCCCGGTTGATAAACAATCATCAAACCGCTGAAGCCCTGCTGTCTACAAAGCCCAGAACCCCAGTGAATATTCCCCTCTTAGTGGACCTACTTAAACCCCACCCTAACCAGGATTTTGTAGCCAAACTTTTCATTGGGCTAAGCCAGGGTTTCTGGGTGGGATACCAGGGCAACCGTACTCCAAGAACGGCAAAAAATCTTCCCTCAGCTAATCAACAACCCCTAATTATTGAAGAAAATCTCCTGGAGGAAGTTGAGCTTGGCCGCCTGGCAGGTCCTTTCGAACACCCCCCTTTTCCTAATTTTCAAATTCATCCCCTTGGGCTGGTCCCCAAAAAGAATAGCCAAAAGTGGCGTACTATATTCCACCTCTCTTACCCCAAAGGTTCCCCTGACAGCCTAAATGCCAACATTCCCATCGAAGCCTTCACCCTACAGTATATTCGCATTGATGATGCCATTTCTCTGGTCCTAGAACACGGCCCTGGGTGTTTCATGACAAAGACAGACATTCAATCTGCTTTCCGCATTATTCCTGTCCACCCCGATGACTGGGAATTATTGGGCATGTCATGGAAAGGTCGGTTCTTTTTTGACAAGGCCCTCCCCTTTGGCCTCAGAAGTGCCCCCTCCCTGTTTAACCAACTTTCTGATGCTCTTGAATGGCTGGTCAAACATCACCTTAACATCCCCTCCATCATCCACATATTCGACAGCCCTTTGCCGGGTCCTTACCTTGTTTGAGGAATTAAACATTCCCCTTGCCCCAAAGAAGACCTTCCCTCCCACCCAGGTACTTGAATTTGTGGGCATAACACTGGACTCTGTCCGCATGGAGGCCCGGTTACCAGAAGACAAACTGCACAATGCCCGCCTTCTGCTCTCTTCGTGGTCCTCTAAGAGATCCTGTCGTTTGCATGATCTTCAGTCCCTCATTGGGACTCTACAGTTCGCCTGTCGGGTTATTTCCCCGGGTCGCCCCTTCATGCAACGGATCATCAACCTCACTCGGGGGTTCCGCACCCCATCGCACTTTATTTCCCTCAACCTAGAATTCAAGAAAGATATCCTCATGTGGCAACTTTTCCTTAACCACTGGAATGGGGTTAGCCTTTTTCTCCCCCCTTTTACTGAGGCCTCTCCTCAAATCCACCTCTTCACAGATGCTGCCGGCTCCATTGGCTATGGGGTTTTTTTCAATAACCTTTGGTTCCAGGGCAGATGGCTCCCTTCTCATCAGCTAAACCCTGCCACTGGTATAAGCATCCAATGGCAGGAGCTTTACCCAATTTACCTGGCCTGCATGCTCTGGGCCCCCCTATGGGCTAACAGGAGAATTTGCTTTCACTGTGACAACCAAGCAGCAGTTGCTATTCTATCTGCTAAGAGCTCGAAAATTCCCCGGATTATGAATCTTGTTCGTTTAATCACCTTCCAAACCTTGAAATATAACTTTACCTTTTCTGCCAAACATGTACCAGGGCTTGATAATGGCATTGCTGACAGTCTCTCTCGCTTCCAGATGCCCCGTTTCCACCTTCTCGCACCGGATGCATCGCCCGTTCCCTGCCTGATCCCTCCTTTCCTGAGCAACGCTTGACAATGCAGGCGGCCAATTTCATCTACCACTCAGTTGCAGTCACCACTCGTCGTTCATATTCATTGGGTGAACGCCAATTTATACGTTTCTGTTTGTCTCATAAGCTAGTTTCCCCCAGTACCCCTTTTTTTACCTACCAGTGAGGCTACTTTAATACACTTTGTTACCCACCTCTCAGTTTCTCATAGCACTATTAAAGTTTATCTGGCAGCAGTTAAAAACTTACATATCGAGTTTGGCTGTCCCTTGGATTTTACCTCCATGCCCCTCCTTTATAAAACTTTGCGAAGTATCAAACGTTTGCATAGTGCCCCCAAACGGGTTCGCTATCCCATCACCATTTCGGTTCTCCGAGGCATCTACATAAAATTAAAACCATTTCATTCCCAAGAAGTTGACTCTTCCATGTTGTGGGCTGCATTCACTCTTTTTTGGTTTTTTGCGTAGCAGCGAATTCACCTGCAATGGGCAGTTTGATCCCCGTGATCACTTAACTAGAGCTGATGTCAGTTTTCAGCCCACTATTTTCAACCCCAATAGTCTCGAAATAACCATTAAAAAGTCCAAAACAGACCCTTTTCCTGAGACAGCCAAACTCACCATAGCTAAGTCAAACTCAAGCGTATGCACCGTCACTGCCCTACAAGACTACCTGCTGCAAACAAATGGACGGAATGACTGTCAGCCACTCTTCCAATTCATGGATGGGCACAATCTTACCCGCACGTCCCTTACCAACAATTTGCGTGCTTTACTACATATCTGTGGTTTGGATAGTAGACACTTTGCTTCACACAGCTTCAGAATTGGTGCAGCCACAACAGCAGGAGCAGCAGGTTTTCCAGATTGGCTGATTAAAGTGCTCGGCAGGTGGAAATCTGATGCTTATCAAACTTATATCAAGACACCTAAAGAGACTATCCTTCAAGTGCCCAAGAACTTGGCGTCTTGCCTTCGCTGATCTGTCCTTGAAACATTAACTGTCTTTATGTTCATTGAGAACACTACGATGTCTCTCTGTAATTATTCATAGTTTATCATTTTATTCTCTCGTTTAGGTTGCACCTTATCACTCAGTTCCCCCATGCTACCTCTCCGCAGGTGGGCGGTTGCATTGCTCTTCAACCCTTGGGGCAGAGGAATGCCTGTGGGCAATCCTTGCACCTCCTTTGGAGACATAGCTTGGGTGATCTGCGTCTACTCTATTTATGGGCTCTGCACAGAATACCTTCTCATCATAATCGGCGTTTGTGGGCGGGGAATTGCTGCCTGCGGCACCCCTTCAACCCTGTGCTGAAGCCCCGTCAGGGAGGGGACATTTGTTCTCTGGACTGGGTTAACTTGGCCCCAGGACATCATGCCAGCAACAATGTCCACCTTGCAGTACAGGTATGAGGCACCCCCTCGGCGTGGTGCCATGTGCCGAGGCCCCTCATCCGGTGGGTTTATCCGGTCGGTGGGTTTTTATCCGAGCCTTGCCAGTACATTCCCTGCCCAATATTGCCCACTAAGTGTTGTTTGTCATTACTGCGCGCCTTAACATTAATGGCAAAATATACTTGACATCCAATTTACCAGGGTAAACTGGCTTGCATACATACACACACCATACACAATCACGTGTAACTTGTCACCAAGTGAGGGGGAGGGGGAGGTAAGAAAAGGGACCAAATAACAGTGACATCGCAACTTGCAAAGCATTCAATTAGTCTTATTGAGCAGTTTTCCAGTGGTGTGGCAGGCCATGTTTTTCTGCATATTATACTTTTCTAAAGAATCTCACTGCCAATATGCATTCAGTGTTTCTAAAGTTGTAAGAATTTTCTTTGCTGATATGTAACCACATGATTCAAATCTCAAAAATTCACAGTCATGGTTCTCATAAAAAATGTTGATTTTGTATCACTGTTTAACACTGTAATGGAAAATTTCGACAGACATGTAAATTATTATCACCATGGTTTCACAGGAAGCCTTAATTCCACAACAACTACCATGTGTTGACAACAAAAATCTTGTATGTTGGAGCAACCTGACAAATGCAGGGAAGTATAAACCTGTGATGGACTAGCATCCCAACCAGGGGAAGTAGAAATACCCCAAGCTGCTTCATGTTACAGATGCCGAAGTTAAGCACAGACAGTGCTAAGCCACTTGGGCTTAAAAGGGTTTTCTTATTGGGGGAGGAAACAATTCTATGCTAACCAGATCAAACATTCATTACACAAAGTGCGCTACAAATAAGTGGCTCTCAGCAGCTGGTTGGCCTTGGCTTGCGTTCAGTTCAACTTTGTATTACACTATAATTACAAGCAGTTACAAAAAAAATTATACAGGCATGAAGTCAGTGCCGTACCTGAGTTACAACATCACTGCCAAACAGATATCCCGCACCTCTGGGACTAACTCCCCAGCCTTGCGTGTCTAGAGAAAAAAGAAACATTGGGTAACTGAAAAACGTCTAAGAAATTTGACTTGCAAGTTTCCTGTTAACATTCATTACTGTGTTAAATGTCATGCTTCATACTTCAAAATTTTGACACGACAAATACCTTCTGGATCCGACCACAGCAAGTCACACATGGGCCCATCATGAGGAACTTCTTGCTTTCTGTCAATTGCCCGAATCTGAAAAACAAAGTTAAATTACCGGTACTAACATCAAATACGGTTACAACAGAAAAACCTCTGTGGTCAAGATACAAGGCACACTGGTGTTAAGCTGAAAACTTACAAGAAATCAGGGCAACAAACTTCTCTCCCTTGTAGTGGTCTACTTTTTGGTAACCACTTCAAGCTATAGCTTTATTTTCTTACAAATTAAACTACTTCAGAAACACTATAATGTTAAATTATGTGAGTTTATTGATCCGACATTCAGTTCCAGTTTACAGTGAAAATGAGTAATTCTCCTAATAAAACTAACCCTTGTCAGATAATATTTAAACCTACATTACTTCACAGAAAAACTAAGGTAACTTCACTGGAAGTCATGAAATAATTGGCTAAAACATAACTGTATTGTTTGTGGAAGACGAAGGAATAAAACATAAACTGTAATACAAAAATAACTCAGCTCTTACCTGATCTAATGTACTTATTGATGGAGAAAGACCACCATGAACACAAAATATCTGAAAAGCAAAACACAAACCTTCAATAAATAGCCATAGCTCACCAGGAGTTCTTGTAGCTCAGTTGGTTAGAGCACCTGACCAGTTATCTGGGACGGTCATGGGTTTGAATCTTGTCAGGGACTCAGAATTTTTTCTTTGTCACACGCTCATGTCACCACTGATAATTTCATCTTTATCAAGGTCATTACAGTTAATAATGTTAATAATAATTATCATTCGAGCCATTTTTCCCTACTTTTCATTGGCCCAGACCCTACCACGTGACCTAGAAATAACTGCTTAAGTTTAATGGTCTGCTCATGTGCATTAGCGCCCAACAGTGATTTTGCTATGAATAATAATCTACTCATGGGTAGATGTGTCCGATCCCAAGAAAAATTGCAGCTTGTTTTCTAGAGTTGTGAGAGAACTTGCCTAGTAGACTCAAAAAAACTGCAGCAATACAACAAAGGAAACTAAAATATTCCCCTTCGCATTGTCTGAAAGGAGAATTGGGTAAAGACTATCTCGTATTATCGAATGTGAAGTTTTGGTTTTGTCTGCATTCATACTTCATCAAGAAAGTAGGGTGTTGAAAGTTCCAGAAGGTAATTGTGCAAAACTGAAACAAATTAAGTTAACGAATGATAAAACAATTATTGAACTTGGTTTTCGCAAAATTTTGTGATTGTCAGTGTCTCGCAGATCAATTACATCAGCATCAGAGTATTGTGCCAAATAGAAAAATAGAAAAATTTCAAGCTTTGTTGTGGGTGATTTCCAGATCATGTTACTTGTTTATTACTGTGTTCACCACCAAGCATAACATGAGCCATCTATTAGGTGGCATTTCCAGTGTGAATGGCAATTTATAAACAAACAAAGGATCAGTAAATTACAAAATCACCCATGCTATGCTATGATAAAATACCAGTCAAAAGAACTTACCCTATTATCAATAATCGCTGACAAACTAAGATAATCAAATATTTCTGTGCAATATCTCCACACTGTTATAGAACCATATTTCTTTAAACACTCATCATAGAATCCGTAAACCTGAAGGAAAAAATATTGTAATCCTACAAATGAGTGGATCTTAATAATAACATTTGATAGAATAAAATTATTAAGAACATATCAGTTTAAAATGATATCATAATAATAATCATTTGGTGTTTTGGTTTTGGTGGTTTGGATTTGGAGGTTTGGTTTTGGCGGTTTTGGTGATCTTGGCGGTCTTGGCGGTCTTGGCAGGTTTCGGCGGTCTTGGTGGTTTCGGTGGTCTTGGTGGTTTCGGCGGTCTTGGTGGTTTTGGTTTTGGTTTCGGTGGTTTAGGTTTTGGTCTTGGTGGTTTTGGTTTTGGTGGTGTGGGTGTGGTGGTGTGGGTGTGGGGTGTGGGGTGTTGGTGGTGGTGGTGGTGGTGGTGGTGGTGGTGGTGGTGGTGATGATGATGATGATGACGACAAAAGAAGATTATTACAATAGATCTTGAGTTACACTGTATTAACTGAGCCAGATTAAAGATCTCTTGAATAACATACCTGTGTAATCTGTCTGCTCTCATGATTTCCTCTAATTAATGTTATTCTGTCCGGATATCGTACCTATAAATAAGAGAAAAATCATGCTATGAGGCAAGATAAGGCTAACCAGATTCACTTCCACAACACTCATTACATTTGCTTTTTTTTCTTTTTTCCTGCAAGGGGCAGATGGTCAGCTATTTTTGGAATGCAATAGGTGTTTTCACAAAAATGTTTCTAACTGGGGAATAATTATGAAGTTCCTATTTCTAGTCTATAGCAACCTTTATAACACCTTACAATGAATGTTGTACCTTTCACTTCTTATCTTACCACCTGATACTTGTAAATTGTTACTATTTGTTCTGAATATTTATTGTAGGTAAAAATGTAAAAAATGTAAGTTGTCATATATTTTATTCCACTGTCTGGCAATTAATCTTTACATTATGTAGGGAGAACCCTTGGAGTTACTATCAAATTGTGATTACTCAAACAACCAGGGTCTGAAATTTAGTTTTTGACCTTGGTGCCTGCCAGTGACTTAATAAAAAATTCTGGTCGCCAACTAGCAATTTGTGGTCACCAAAATTTTTTCTCCTTTTGGCAGCAGAACTCACTACATTGTAGATAAGACAGGAAAATCCCTTTCAATTCTATTTCAGAATTAGCTGCAAGATTAGAAGTCAGTTATTGGCAAGGAGATCTAAATTTTGTCAGTGCAATCGCCTTGACCAATCAAAGTTAACGTAAAATTAACCATGATATTTGCGTATCACAGTGAAGTGGTCCGGGAAATGGAGGGGACAAGTTTGTAAAGAAACTGTGGTGCTGCATCGGTGGGAAGTATAGCAAGATAATTTGGTTTTATCAACTGGGTTGATAACGTGAATTGGCCACCAAAAAGAGATTCGAAAGCTGATGTTTCGAGCGTTAGCCCTTCATCGGAGTGAATGACAAAGGACTAATGCTCGAAACATCAGCTTTCGAATCAGTCCAGGAAATAGCCAATTGCCTACTGGTGACCAGTTGTAAATTTCTGGTCACCAGCGCCATTTTTTTAGTTGCATTGGCGACCAGGAAGGCGCAATTTCGGACCCTGACAATACTTACTAACCTTTAGGGCTAAAAGTAAAAGGAATGTTTCTACACTGTAAAATCCTCTATCAACAAAGTCTCCCATGAAAAGATAATTTGTGTCTGGCACATCACCTCCAACCTGTGATCACAGACACAGAAAACTAAGATTTCAATTACATGTTCATCATCATTATCAACAACAACAAATAACAAACCAGTACTTCACATTTCAGCACCATTGAGTGAAACTACCACACACAAAACAGATCAACAACACTGCACAAAATCAATAAGCTGCACCCAAAATTTGAAAGCTTTAATAGTTATTTACAGCATAAAACAACGAGATTAAGGGTCCATTAGTAAACAAATATACAGAGTGAAAACTAATAGAAAAAGCATGTAAAGGAAAATGACAGAAAAACCTGCGAATGCACATGAAGTTTTATGTGATGTACTGTAACAATGAGGCATCTACTTTCAGTCACAGACAGTGTTCTAGCCAAGCAATACCAATAATAATACAAACTAATTAAGGACATTTACAGTGGTCTGTGGACCTATATTAAGATCTAGAGTAAATTGTCTGAATAAAAAAGTTTTGTTCATGTTACTTTGACTTAGTACTGAAACAAACACATACCTTAAAAAGTTCTTTTAAATCATAAAACTGTCCATGTATATCACCACAAACCTGTCAAAAGAAGACATTACTTAAGTTTGACACCGGTTTTCATACTCTTTTGAGCATTTGAAATTCCATGACTTTCCATGACCATTTCCATGACTTGTCCAAGTTTCCCATAACCTAAATTTGAGCATTTTCTAAGAAATCATCTTTCATTTTGGGTACGTTTTTACCATTTTCTTCACGTAAAAACCTAATTGGTTTTGTATTTTTTTAATAAACATAATTCTCCATGACTTCCCATGACCCACACTTAAATTCCATGACTTTCAAGGCCTGGAAATGGGAATTCTAAAATTCCATGACTTTGCAGGTTTTCCATGATTTGTATGAACCCTGGACACTATTTACTTACTGAAAAAGAGGAGATTAGCAAAGGATATAAAACATGTTGCTATGGGGCTCTGCATTTTTACACTAACAGTGTACGATGTCATTGGCTACTTAAGTCACATGGCATCTGACACTAAAACTGTTTCCCGCCAAAAGTCTGTGAGTAGGTAACATTGCAAAATCTATGACGCCATGAGGTGACAGTGCACTGTTGTCTGTAAATGTGTAATGATGCATGCCATTACATGTAAATTTTCTAAGGTCTTTGTTGTGCTAAATAACAAATTAATTAATGACTGATTCCTCTGCAGGGAACTAGCCTGTTCCACTAACCGAACGTCTGTAACAGGCTAGTCAAGAACCAGTTAGTTTTGCTTCCCTTGAAACAAAAATTTACTGTTTTCCTTGGAACCAGTAATTGAATGTTGACCAAACAAGTGAGGATCCTTGGACAGCAAGATGTATGCCTGGTGGAAATACTATGTAGAACACCCTATAAAAGATCCCCTTACATGTATATAGAGCGTGAAAATGCACAATTTGCAAGCAACTGTGGCCATAACTAAGTGTTAATGGCATATATTTCACTGTTAAAGCTGCTTTGTTGCTAATGCCACATCTAGAAATGCTTAGCCTAAATTTTCCAAGTCTTTCAAATGCAATCCTTCTTGATCTTTCTTATTTAAAGCCATCCTTGCTTCTTCTCTTTGGTGTATTTTCTGCCTTGGTAAAGTATTACTTCAAGTAATTTCATACACCGTACATTGCCAAAGATGACTTGATTCATGGGCTTTCCACAACCCATTTAATAAAGCATAATAATTTTTGTAACTACTCAGCTCAATTAATGTTTGCTATTCTGAGTAGTTTTTTTGTCTATTTGTGTTTATATTTTTTGCTGTATTGATTTTTATATATCTAGCAAAATAAAATGGTTATTGTTGTTGTAGTTTTTAGATACAAATCAAGAAGTTAAAGTGAACACTCACAGTTACTGGGGAGTCTACTCTTTGAACATTGGATTCTTCAACAAGGATTTCCCTGTAGTTAGAGCACATTAAGGGCAATTACACAACTGTCAGTCATTAAATGACTTACAAAAGTTCTATCAAGCCTTGAACTAAATGTAAGCCCTCCCCTCCAGAACTTTAATTTTTAGCAGTATCTGCAAGATTTCAAACCAAAGCAAAACAACAATATTTATCATTATTCGACAACTTCAATTAATGCCTTTACATGGAAGGGAAGTCACTGTTCTCCATACAAAGTGGTACATGTTGTGGTTTAATTTTATCTTCAGTTTTATTTTTTTTTAAACCAGTTTGATTTTCATTTCTCATTGTCTTATGTTGATTAGCATAATCTGAAACAAAGGGAAATCAACATCAAACTGGTTTAATTTAAACCCAGGGTAAATTTAAACCACAACATACATAATAGATGTCCTGTGATATATGTAGGTCTGCATCCAAAGTACCCACATGTTTTGATGACAATTTTTTGAAATTAATAAAACAATTATCCTGCTCAATCTTGCAGAATATCATCAAATTTTAGACCACTCAGCCTATTACAGGTCTCATCAGCCAAGTATCAGACAACATTCTGCAAGACAATTGAGCAAGATAATAAAGAGGAGAATAAACATAACTTAGCATAACATGGAGAGCGTGGGGAGTGGTTGCCCGTTCTCCCGCGCCAAAGGGTCATATTAAAAATGCTCGATATCAGCTAAAAAATATGCCATCTACATTAAAATCTAAAGACTAAATCTATTTCGTTAGTATTCCACATATTGTCAACAGAAACTACTTTTACAGCTTGGTTATGAAGCACCACGGACAATTTTGGACAAAGCTTGGCAACCTATGTATATCACAGGATTTTGTAATGTACAGGTTAACTTTCTGACTGCCAATTTGTTGAATAATTTCTGCCAATTTGTTGAATAATTATTATTAATTTTATCTATATGTTTTTACAGTTATTAAACTGCCCACTACTTGGAAGTATCTTGTCAAATTCCAAGAGCTTGTCTCGTATTAATTTTGTCTAACTGTTAGGCCCATAATTCTGACCAAGTCAACCCCAGCCTCCCTCCAGTTACGTGAGCTTATGAAACAGCCAAAATCAAGAAAAATTAAATGCAGTTTCTTGACATTCTCTTGAAAACATGAGTCAAATCTGAAGTGGAGCTTGTATATAACACAAATAGAATCAAAATGTCATTCCATAATTAAGATAACAATCATATTTTACGCTACTTCAAGATTCTCAAATAGGAGAGAAAATGAAATATATGCCAACAAACCTTGCTTTAGCACACAACTGTTTAACTTCCTTTTCTGTTATAAGCTCGCATCGTCTCAGCTTGTCAATTTGTCTGAAGAAAAAAGCATTGTCGAGAATATAAGCATTAGTTAAACAGCTTTCAAGCTAACTAGAAGGCCTCGAGGAACTAACTAGAAGGCCATAAGGAAATTACTAATAAGCTTACATTGTAAACAAAATGTCGTCGACAAACTTACCTGTCGAGATCGCTACAGTCTCCCATATCGTTTCCTTTGCCACTACAGATAACGACAGATTCACTCTCTTCACAGTGTCTTAATTTATTGCTCTATATTTTTAACACGATTTCTGAACTGCTTTCGATTTCAATAGTAAGCTTGTGTGATTCGGAAAATGCCGGCGACTTGATCGATCAACTTCAACTTGCAATCAGTAATTTTGTTGACTTGTAACTCCACGGAAATAAGATGTTTGCTACAGCAAGCTCTGGTTTAGGTTACTAGGTCGTCTGACATAAACGAGTTCAGTTATCTGGAACGCAAAACGCTGTCAGATTACGTTGTTGTATCAACTCTCAGGCCGCCATGTCATGAAATAACTGGCCGTGATGCCGCGCAATATGAAGTCACGTGGGTATTACGAAACGCGCCATCTGTGGTATGTGCTTTGTTTGGCGCGAAAAAAATACCGAGCAACGGAAGAGCTAGCCTGCGAATACAGCCGCTTCTCATTCGCTCCCGCTACTACTATTCTCTTCGCGTTTCGCACGTAGTAGCGGGAGCGAATGAGAAGCGGCTGTATTCACAGGCTAATTAGTACTTAGTTTAGAAGTTTTTAATTTAGTTAATCATTATCTTATTGTAATTAGAACTTTATGTGGAGAGCTTCCTCAATAAAGATTTAATATTATATATTTTTTCATTTTACAATCCCGATCATAAAGATTGTGTCACTCACCGTATGAAGAATGGAACTGGTGACGATTGTTGGCAATTTATTCATATTTTACGACCTGCAGGGCCAAGGTGTGTCACGTGATCAAGAAGCCATCTGTTTCGTTGTTGATTTGGAGTCTGGGCCGACTTCTGAACAAGGGGCGTTCGCCACATAAAAACGATTGAAAAACACATTGGTGAACAAATACTCTGTAAAGTTCAGCTCAGTTATGGGAAACTGCTACACGGTTGGACCGAATGAAGCCTTAGTTCGTTCAGGTACAATTATTTTTGTATAATTTCCTTCTGCATCGACACGAAAAATGCGTGCAGATGAGAGTTTGTAATCCCAAACATTTTGATCACAGTGCTGGTCGATTTTGTCTTCACTTAACGTTATTCACCTCTTTCACTAAATTCATTGATCTTTTTGCTACTTAGAATTAAGTACTGTAGAAAATGTAGGAGTTAAAATGTATTCATCTTTATTTTTGGTTGAGTATGGAGGTGTGTTTGGTACATAATTGGGTATGCTGCAAGCTATTAGCAAGCGGATTTCTATCGATATCGGGATGTTCCGCATTGCAATCTTTTCATTTATGCATACGATTCCCTGACTTTAGGTGGCTGCTGCGGTAGCGATGCCAAGAAAACCGTTATCGGAGGATGGGTGTGGGCCTGGGCATTCGTAACAGACGTTCAAGCGTAAGTAGATAGAGAACGGATCATAACTTTATAAACAGAACGCTCGACATGTTTGAAAATAACAGGTGGTAAACTTATTTGTCATCACTTCCATACGCTACACTTAATTGTACTTTGTGGCGACCGAGTTTTAATTTTAAATACGATCACCATAGATTTGTGTCTGAGAAAGCAGTTACAGGAATTAAGAAACCTTAAAGCTTCACGATGTTTCGTTACAAATTCCAAGCTGACTCTTGTTTGTTTACAAAAAGTCACTGATTCTTTGTTCCTATTGTTTTGTTTACTTTTCATTCTTATTGCCCTGAAGATATGAGCACTGGAAATGGGAACTAGTATAATGCACCAATCAATGTTAAGCCCGAGGGGGGGGGGGGGGGGGTCAGGCTACCCACGGGACTTTGACTGTGAGGTGGGGAAGTGGGAGATTTTGATATTTTTGACCGATTATGTTGTCCCAGGGGTGGGGAATTTGACTTATCTTTTCAGAAAATGTCAAAATCCCAACCCCATGCCCGACCCCCCCCCCCCCTCTGGTTTAACAATGATAGGTGCATAAACAATAATGTTCTCACAATGTTAAAACTACTACTTTAACTTGACCTACAAGATATTTTCTTTGTCAGCTAGCGGTGTGCATGTGTTTAATTTTGCATCAAATCATTGAAAAATAAATTAAGAAAGGTTTCGTCATCAATCAATCAATTAATAACTCTACATATTTGCCAAAAATGGAGCAAGCTAGTGAGAACGTGTGAGGTCAGCCAAATACTACAAGGAATTCATTGTTGATTCCATTGCTTGTGCTTGTCACAGGTTAAAAGGTTACTAACATCATAAATCCATAGTTTTTAACTTGGTTATTAATAATTTCTTTCTGTCAGCCTAACCCTGGAAGTAATGACATTAAATCCAAAATGTGAAATGGTTGAAACAGCTCAAGGTGTGGCTGTGACAGTCACAGGCGTGGCCCAAGTGAAGGTCATGACGGAGCCGGAGCTGCTCAAGACTGCTTGTGAACAGTTTCTTGGAAGGACAACCCGACAGATTGAGAACATAATCCTCCAGACTCTGGAAGGACATCTCAGAGCAATCCTTGGCACTCTGTCTGTGGAGGAGATTTATAAAGGTAAAATGGAACCTCAATATAGTGAAGGGGCAAGAGACTTCCAGAATGTTCATATCACAAGGTTTTGTTATACCTGGGTTCTTTTCCGTAAATTTTGAAAGGGACAAAGAATATCATTTGTTATTTTGAAGACTTCATTTTAGGTTCTTAAAATTGAGATTCCGTCGTATGTAATATTTGAAATTGAAGCTTGAGAATTGAAGATGATGGTATTAATTGGAACCTGTAGAGCTATGTAAAAAGAGACTCCAGATCCACATATATCCTGCCAAAACAAAGCTTACACCTTTCCATGAACTTTTATTCAAAAATTATTACTAGCAGTACTTATGGTTTTCAAGTTCATTTTATCTTGAAACAATAGATTTTTACTTACTCTAACTGTCTTGTGGCTTGTTATTATGTTTAAAGATCGTGAAGCATTTGCTGCTCTGGTTCGTGAAGTGGCATCCCCTGATGTAGGAAGAATGGGGATTGAAATCCTCAGCTTTACAATAAAGGACATTGAAGATCAAGTAAGTTATTTGGACTCCCTTGGTAAGACACAGACAGCCAAAGTCAAGAGGGATGCAGACATTGGAGTGGCTGAGTCTAACAGAGATGCTGGAATAAGGGTGCGTATTCTACACAGGCTAACAAAATATTGTTGCAAATATAACTTTAACCCTTTCACCCTCAGAAAATGGTTTTCCATATTTGGAATAAAGTCAATAATATTCTAGAACAAATTTAACTGTCAATTCTTAAGTTTAAAGCAAATACTCATACTCATTTTTCTTGGACAAGTCCGTCCAAGAGGGAAAGGTGCAGTGAGGTTATCCCCATGTAAAGCACCAACCTGTTATACAAGGCCGCACCACAACACTGGGAACCTCGTTCCCTGCACTTTGCGAGAAGTGCGTGGGTTCTTTAACGTTCCCTGCTTGTAGTAACACTGAAGATGCAGGAGACGGGACCTATGGTTTTCGTCCTTATCCGAGAAGACTAGAATGTCTAACCATTTGCAGATGTCATTGCAAAGGGAGCACATTCTCCTCAGTTATTTTAAGACCCTGAGTGTTGGTCCGGTCTGGGGATCGAACCAGAGACCTTCCGCACAACATTTCCCATGGAAATGAGTTTGATTTTCAATACAAAAGACGTACAAGTAAATTTCATTTCCATATGAAAGGTTGTGCACCAATAATAGTTGTGCTGGGTTTTCACTGTTTTTTGGTATACTTAGCTCTTCAACATCTTACTTTTTTGTACATTAGGAAGCAGAGTGTGAGAAAGAGAAAATGGATGTTGCATACCAAGCGCAGACTAATATTGCTGACTCATCAAGAGAATTCCAGATGCAGAAGGCTTCTTATGACCAGGAAGTAAATGCCAGGAAAGCTGAATCTGAACTTTCATATGAATTACAGGTGAAATGACTTTCTGTTATTGGCCAGGCAGAAAATCAAATGTCTCTCTCATCAGGAGTGAGACTTAAGTGAGACTGCTAAGAAAATCTGTCATTATTGCTCAAATATCCTGAACATTGACTGGCCTAGTGTACAGGGGAACTAGGCAGCTGGCTTGAGTAAAGTAGCTGAAATTTCTAAGCAAAGTAGACCATCGTTTTCTTTGGCCATCAGAGGTTATTGAAAGCACTGAGTGTTCAAAGTTATTTGACAAGAACTCTGGTGCACTATGTGGTACAACAAATAAATTCCATGCAGTGATTGCACTCAAGTTCCTGGTCTTGGAGTTTTGAAAATCTTTCATCAATTTTTTCTTTCCAGGCTGCAAAGGAGAGACAGAAGATAAGAGCAGAGGAAATACAGATTGTTGTGGTGGAGAGAAAGAAGCAGATTGAAGTGGAAGAGAAGGAAGTAGCCAGAAAAGACAAAGAGCTGGTTGCCACTATCAAACGACCAGCAGAGGCTGAGAGCTACAGGGTGGAAACAATAGCACAGGGCAAGAGGTTTGGACAAATTTTAAATGAATTGAGATAAGATTCTACAAAATCTTGTGAACATGAATGTAAGGCTAATGCAGGGAACCTCGCTCAAAAATACAAAGAAACATGAGGGAAATTACAGCTTGGGTGCCGGAAAACCAAAATAGCATTGAAAGTTGCAAGGCGCTGGAGCTTATAAGTGATCTGCAGGTTAGAGGAATACCTTAATTAAGCGAACATGAAAAAAGATTTGGTTATCACTTTCACAGCAAATGTATGCATTGGATTTTCAAATTCTTGTCCTGCATGAAGTTTTTCTCCTGCTGTGGGTTTCTAATCATCTTTTCTTTTTTGTCTAATCATCTTGATAAACATGGTATTTCGCCGATTTGAAGTAATATCTTCCACAATTCCTCCATGTTTGCAATGCTCTTTGTGTATAGTGATGCCCACACTCTTCTCAACATTACAAGCTTGGCTACCAAGCATTTGCTCTTATCATTTCAAGCAAGTGCGAATTTCAAGTTCATGGAGTGTTCTGAAGTATCGTAAACACCTGTAGATAAGCCGCACCTTTTTTTCCAAAAATCGTCATTACGGTAATGGTCTTGCAATTGTATTTAGGACACAGACTGTGTTTGCAGCTCAGGCAGATGCAGAGAGGATAAAGGTGGGCACAATGTTCATTTGCATGTATTATTTTTGTGTTGTGATAATTATGTGTTTTTGGGCATGGCTGCTTTCCCAACAGGGACCACACATGGAGAGGAGCTGGGGGGGAGGGGGTGGAGACTTTATCCCCTTCCCCCACTCTTTTACAGTAAAATGATAACAAAACATAGAAATAACAATTCCACAAACAAAAACATGAAATAATTAACAAAGTTACTGAAAACATAACACATTTCGTTTGTGAGCGCCAATAATAAGTTGTGTAAAGATGTTCTTTTTTAACTGGTTTGAAAAGGACAAAACTGACAAGAATTACTATTTACCAAGGAGACATTCTGGAACAGGCAAGTGTGCCGCAACTGCCGGTCTAAAAAGGTTTTCAAATATCAGCCATCGTCCTGAACTTGGTTTGAAGTTTTGAACGTTCTTATTTAATTTAATTTTTATCGAAGAACTTTTTGTTAATTATTTTCATGTGGAAAGGAAAGGCACCCAGCTTCCTTCCCCCCCCCCCCCCCCTCAAAAAAAACCTGGCTCAAGCAGTTTCAGCCCCCACTACAAATCTTGCTGTGCGGACTTTGCCTGAGTGTATTTAAATGGATAATTTTTGACTTTTTTGTTGTCTAAATTTTCTGTGAGAAACTGTGATCGACAAGCATTCTACAAGTTTTTTGTGCATAATAAAGGTTATTCTTGCAGCTTGTTAACCAGTGCGGGCCATTCTCATAGCCTGTTTGCAACTGTATAATATTATTTTATTTGACAGATGACAGGATCTTCTGAGGCTTCTGCTATTGAAGCTGTTGGAAAAGCCGAAGCTGAAGGTATGAGGCAAAAAGCTGCAGCTTACAAGATGTATGGAGATGCTGCCTTAACGTCTCTGGTCTTGGAGGCATTGCCAAAGGTCAGACAATCGTCTTGTTTGTTCCTATTTTTTCCTGATCATGGGGGTTTCCTTATCAGGGATAACAATATACATGTCCACAAAGGAGTTCAAGTCACTAACCCCATGTAATTATGTGTATTGTGCACTTATTTATGTTTTTATCTTAACCACTGGTGCCCATACCGGCCAAAACCAGCCAGGACAAACATTGCCCTTTGTTCCACTTCTGACGTCATCATCTTTGACCAAAAAAGGTATCACTTATACCCGATCTCTGCAGGCGGAAAAGTTCTTTCAAATGATACCCAGATTAGAGTGGCAGAGTCAATTGAGCATGAAATCCACATGAAAATGTTTAGAAATTTGAGTTAAAAACTAGGAGGAAAAATTGCCTTGAATACCCTTGGCTACTCTGTTGCAAGAATTTCCTGTTTGGATGGCGCTTTCTCTGAAGGCAAGCCCAGTAGAAGGTCAACAACTGCAGCATGAAGATAAGAAAATGACAAAAAGGAAAAGCGAAAAAAAAACTTAAAGCCTAAAGATGGGTTAATAAACAACATGATATCCTCCATATTTATGAACTCGTACTACAAGTCACAGATTTTAAACAATTATTCAACGAGCGAGATGGTAGATAGCTAACGAGGCGCGTAGCAGTGAGTTGGCTATAACCATCTTATATCTCATATCATGTTGTTTGGTGTACTTGAGGTACTCTGTGTGCTTGAGGTTCTTGATGTGTACTTGGCGTGTGTTTGAGATTATTCCTGAATATGTGCTTGTGGTACTTGGTGTGTGTTTGAGATTATTCCTGATGTGTTTGAGGTACTTGGCGTGTGTTTGAGATTATTCCTGAATATGTGCTTGTGGTACTTGGTGTGTGTTTGAGATTATTCCTGATGTGTTTGAGGTACTTGGCGTGTGTTTGAGATTATTCCTGATGTGTTTGAGGTACTTGGTGTGTGTTTGAAATTATTCCTGATGTGCTTGTGGTACTTGGCGTAGTTGAGGTACTTGGTGTCCTTGGTGGACTTGAAGTACATGCTGTACTTGAGGTGCTTGGTGTAACATTCTAACTGTAACAGAATAACACATACATGCAGACCAAAGACTATGTTTACCAAAAGCAGAGCTGATAAATCAATGAAGAGGGACAGAGTTCTTGCACTTGCTCTTGACCAAGACACTTTACTCTCATGTGTACCAATCAGTGCAGATAACAGAAGAGATGCCTAAATACAGCAGAACAAGCTGCAACACTTTTACTTGATTTATTGGAAGAAGACATTGACTGTGTTTTTTTTATTGTGTTCTAGGTGGCAGCAGAAGTAGCAGCTCCTCTTGCCAAGACAGATCAAATCGTGATTGTTGGAGACAATGCTTCTGGTGTCACTAGTGAAGTGTCTAAACTTGTCAGTCAACTTCCACCAGCAGTACAAGCCCTTACAGGAGTTGACTTGAGTGGGGTGAGTATGTGCTACATGGTATGATTCAGGGTTGTCAATAAGATTTGAAGTATGCGGAGATATTTTGAAAGTAGACGGCACTGGGGTCCCTTTTGTTAATGAAAGCTTTTTGACCCGCTTATCTCTGCCAAATTGTAGCCGGCGGAAACGTTTAAGTAGCCCGCGATATTGCTGGTCCCCGGCTCTTATTCTTGACAACCCTGATGATTACCGACAAGGTGGCTTTGAGGTAGCCATTATATTAAATCAGAGCTAAGTTGCTGCAACTCTTGCAACTTTGATTAAATTTCCTGTTGTTGTTGTTGTTATTTTGTCCTCAGTGTCTCCAGAACTGAATAAGAATGAAGCATAGAAGAGATTGTTTTATTTATGTAACATAATTATTTGCTTGTTGTTTCAGGTCATGAGCAAAATTCCTGGTGCAAAATGAGAAAATTGTGGTCTTGCTACATCATAATAGTTCATTTAAATAAACTGTACTCTATGCATGTTTTTTTTTTACGTTGTTTTTTTTTATCTTCAATGTGGAAAGAATTCACATAAATTTTTTTAGACTTGTTCACAGGTATTTTCATATTTTAACAAGGAGTAACTGGGAACAAGTCTGTCTCACTTTCTATGAACATCAATGAATTGACTGGTAAACAGTTTGTCTACGTACACCGATGGATCAACTGGTAATTTGATAGTGGGTTTTTGCACCCAACATGATAGTTCTTAGACAGTACATTTCTCATTTTGGTGTAGAATCTTACATACTCAGCACATGTAAAGGAGTGTTCAATTTTGTATGCATTTGTAACTACAGCCCAGTAACTCTCCAGTCCTGAATTGCAATCCATTGTTATTTTTAAAATACTGTAACAAGAAAAGATTCAATCAGGGCTCGAGACTTAAGGTAGCCAGCTTTGGCTACCAAGTCTAGCATTCCTTCTAGTCGCAGCAAAAAGTCATAATAATAATGAACATTTCTTAACAGAAATCAATACATCTGGCTAGTCTCAAGCCCTGTTCATCATGTATGAATGCCATAAAAATGGCAAATAGGGTTAGGTAGACTATCTTTTTGCCTATTTATGTTGTGTAAATTCACTTGTGAATCCGCTATAATTTTGTAGTGCCATGCAAGGATTTACATTACTGTATCATGGGTGTGCTATCTGTCAAAAAAAATACACCGTCAATGTGATTCATTCAGTGGACAATTGAGACCAGTAACTGCAATATGCATCTTCTTTCTTCAAAGGAAACATGATTTAAGCACCAGAAATGTACAGGTGTATTGTCAGAGAGCATAATTCTGAGCGGAGCTCTCTAATCATATAGAAATGACAGTAAATATTCATAGTACCGGTATTCAGTAGTAATTCAACATTCTTGTTCACCAAAGGACAAAATTGAAAAAAAAAAGACAGAAAACATTTGCACAATTTCTTCTAGGAAAGGATTAAAATTTAAGTAGCACCATACATGTAGGAAAAAACTGCTTAGTTGCATTGTTTGAAGGTAGGCAGTGCTGGCCGTGGAAGTTGGAATCGAGCTGTTGTTTGGTTACTTATGAAGTATGGTCATATTGTAACTTAGTATTGTTAGGACCATCATCTGTGACTGTCAGTTCATAGGTGCAAAGGGGGAAGATACTATTTTACCATGCTTTGTGCTATTGTAAGATAATTTCCCTTCCAGTTTTGCAGCTGCAGTTATGCCAGTTATTCATGGCATTTCATCCATCCAATGTGTGTGGATGGAGTATGGTGTTTTCGCGTAACACACTGCACTTAGCTGCATGGTACATATATTCAATATCGGTAGGGCGACCTTTGGCAGGAGGCAATATTCGAGTGCCCCTGAATTTTTAAGATACAGAAAAACCTCTTAAGGGTCTTGCATTTTAAAGCAATTATGGAATGATAAATAATTTGCATACAACTATTTAACTTAACTAGTCAGTTCAAGTGTAACCAAGAATTTTGGTGAAGTCAAATATATTCACTTAAAATATTTTCTGTTTTGCCAGCTGTTTGTGTGATTATTTTTGCCCCCAAGGTTCTGAATGCTGCAAGAAAACTGTTGGACAACATTTGTTTGGTCTGACACTTACTGAAGGGAATGTCCAGAGTCCTGTTTGATGGGCATGGCTTAAATTTCTTTTCAATCCCAAGTTGAAGTATTTCCAATATTGAGGAAACTATTTTTTCCATAATTGATACTATTGAATTCCCTAAATTTAAACCACAGTGGTCTAATGGCCAGTACACTGGACTCTGGATCGAACGGTCTGAGTTTGTGGCCCTGTGTTGTGTTCTAGGCAAGACACTTGACTCTCACAGTGCCTCTCTCTACCCAGGTGTATAAATGGGTCTTGGGGAAATAATGCTGGGGATAACCCTGCAATGGACTAGCATACTATCCAGGGGGGGGGGGGAGTGGAAATAATCCTAGTCGCTTCATGCAAAGGAAACTGGGATAAGCTCTGGGCAATATGGGGCCACCAGGCTCAACACAGACTTTATCTTTACCTTATGAATTTTAGATATTAATACTCTAAGCAGTACCAAACCCTAAATTTTAACCTTATGGCAGGAGTACCTTTTCTCGCTGCACAAGTTTGATGAAAATATTGCTATAATTATTGTAATTAGGATACAAGGGAAGAACATGAACATTGTCAACTGCTTGACAATGACCACTGACAATGACCTTGACAATGACCACTGACCAATGACCACAGAAATTCATGTCCGCACCATTTTTTACTAATACTTTATTGGCCCATCGAAAATGCTACAATTTAACAAATATTTCTTTAAGAAAATATGTTTATTATTTACATAGTTTACATACCAGAAATATGTGGTTCCAGAAAATACCTGTACCCTCCCCATGGAGGTTCATTGGAAATTCCAGGGGGAGGGGTGTGTGAAGACCAAAATTTATAACTAAGGAAAGTATGAAGATGAGTGGGTTCAAACCAAACAACCCTCCTTGGAGGGGGGAGTTGAAGATGTTTTCTGAAACAACATAATGCAAAGCATGCCATTACACAGTTTGAAGAAGACCAAATGCACATGTAAAACAAAGGCCATACAATGCAGCACATATCTTTTGTTACAGGTCAAATACAAACACACTGTAACCAAAGAGCTTTGAATAACAAAATTGGCAAAAATTTTCGTTTCAAGCACTTACAGTTCATTGAATCTCAAAATCACTAAGCTCCATTGCTAATGCTTTTTTAAATAGCATGTTATGTTATAATCACATCATCGTCATCAATACTTGTTGTGCCATGAGATTGCATTAAGTCAGCAATAAAAGAGAAGACTGAATGCTCAATCCTGCATTATTTCTCTTACACTGTCAGTGTTTGCTCTGTAGGAGTTTACGGTACAAGGCAACTAGCAGGCTAGATTGTAAAGCAACTTCCATGACTGGAATGACAACATCAACTAAACAAAAGAGATTCCTGACTGCTGCTATGTTGGGTATGCCAGCTGTTGTGGAAACTGCTGCTGTTGCTGCTGCAGTAGTTGTAGTTGTTGTATCTGTTGTTGAAGTTGCTGCTGCACCATCTGTTGTTGCTGCCGCTGTGTATCCCCGCCTCCAAGGTCTATTTTAAAGCAAATGCAGTTGATAGAATCACACTCCGGTATGGCACAGTTGCAAGCACAGTTGCAATCACCAAACTGGAAACAATTTCAACAAGTTTGTTAATAAATGTTCAGCTGGACAAAGATTAATTCACAAAAAAGTTCTGTCTGAACAAAATGACTAGCACATCATTGCAACAGACATCAGTTTTCAAAATTCCCTGGCATTTCCGTAATGAAAAAACCTGTTTAAACAAAATATTCAGCAGAAACATTCACAAAAGGTAGTCAACTGCGAGGTTGATCCGGAAATATTTGTTAATCAGTTGCTAATGGTTACCCAAACTCTACGTGTGCATACATGTGTAAACGATGGGAAGCCAATATACTAACCAAATGGCTGTTGACTAGTTCTTTCTGACTTCTAGACAAATTAATGGACAGTGGCTATGATACTTGGATGGGTGTGGTCAAAAGGCACAGTTCTACTGTAACAAATTTAATATATATTTTATATACAATTATTTTAAACAAATTGATGTGACATACCGCACACTCTGGGCCATGGCAATCTTGACACATTTCTCCACCTGGCTCGGCATTCATGCAACAACAGAAGTGGTCATCATACCACTGAAAAATATTTGAAAACAATGTTAAATCCCTTTTCTAATGTATCTAATGTTTAAAATATTTGTAAACTGCCACCTTGTAGTTTGTATTGCTAAATCTAACTGTGGATGACAACTCTAACTCTTGTGAGGAAGTGATTTTTGTTGTCAGCACTCAAAAGAAACTGCTGGAAATATTCAAAACAGCAATTTAGCATCACATCAGTACAATAAAACAAATTGAGAAAATTACTTATTTTATGTTTGAACAAAATAGACAGAATACTTGATGACTTCCTTTCTGGTTACAGAAACAAATCTCACTCCCATGCACACAATTTACAACTGCCAATCACCACCATTGTGTTATACAGGCACAAGAGGTTAGACATAAGTTTCCACACTGAATTGTCCAAACAGGTACAGAAAACACTTGTTATTGACACAAGACCTCACAGGTGTTACAAGTTTTACTAAAAACACTGATCTATTAACCCATGTAGCAATCACACTGGACCCGCAAACACAGCTAGAAAACAATTTAAAATAATTATGATGTTAGCTTAAAGTTGGTTACCTGTTTTGTGGGACACATGCAGTCCAAACAAGACTTTTTACTTGGTGTAGCACAGTCACACATTTCAGCCATTGACACAAAACAAGCAAAAAGGCAACATCTCTCAGCTTCATTGTCATTTGCACAACATGATCCACAACACAATTCTGATATCCATGCTGGACAGATGTTTATTCCTTGTGACTGTTGATTTAAATATACATAATATGATTATTAATCATTAGAAATAATAATGACAACTATTCTCTATTTATGGAGGTTTAAATATGACAGTGGTTCATCATGCTAATACTACGTAAAACTGATATCCACAGCATAAAGGCTCTTGCAACATTGCTACACCCCTACCCCACCCTGGATGGGATGGTTGTGTGGTACAACTATTCAAGTAGTTCTGAATTTTCAGTAGAGTATACCCTGTACGTAATGAAAAACAATACACGCCTTTTCTGTGTTTTGAGCACACACAGAATCCTATCTACAGTATATTATAATTAGTAATAATATTATTAGTGAAACCTGTATTTGTCCCACTGGAACCCATTTACACTCCTGGGAGGAGAGAAGCTGTCTTACCAAAGAACATCTTACATACATGCATCTATAGATTTCTGCCAGTGCTTGAACCTGCACCCAGGGGTACCACTAATCAGGGTACAGCAGTCATTACCTGACTACGCCAAAGTGGACATAACAAAATTCATAGAGGGGGTAAGTTTCTCCGACGAAGGGCTAATGCTCAAAACGTCAGCTCTTGAATCTCTTTACTGTGGTCAATTGACATTATCAACCCAGTTGATAAAACCAAATTATATTATAACAAATTTCACTTCACTGCGGGTCCCGTCCTACTTAACAACTAGATGAAGACCCTGCTAGACAATTTTCAGATCATTTCCAATATTCTAACTATTAGGCCATGGCATCTCCCCTAACCGTACTAACCTTCAAACACTGCCTGATTATGAGAGCAATGATCACAAGAGCAAGGTATGATCCAACCACTATCATAACAATCGCAGCTGTTGACAATGCCTGGTCACTGTTGCTGTTTGGATCTGGGGTCGACTGTAAGACATAACAGTTATTAACATTCTCGCCACTAGAACCATTTGTTCCTCTTAGCCGGCTGGGCCTGTGCAAGGGAACAAGTGGCTCTGGGGACACATGATTTGATTGGCAAGAATCTATCAACTTTATTGATCGCTTTTGGCATCTAACAACAACAATACAACAAATACAGTGGTGGTTATATAACAATTATTCCATGAGCCCGCGTTGGATATGAAGTGATAAAATAACCAACGAGCGCGTAGCGCGAGTTGGTTATAATCACTTCATATCCAACAAGGGCGAATGGAATAATTGTTTTAGTAAATTCTCAAACCGGGTTTTGCCGCCGATTTTTATTTCCACAATTTTAAAAAGCATAAAATGAAAACTTGACGCACTATTTTCCATATGACGTAAAACTCCGACTATTGGCTCATAGTCGGAGTTTTTTAGCCAATCAAAAAGCTAGAAATGCAATAGTCGGAGCTGAGAATATACTAAAATGTTTTAACCTGCAACATGCAAGCTAAACGGCTTGCAAAACATACATGTATCCTTCCGATTGGTAGCATCCAGTCAAGTCTCCTTTCCACTCTTAAGCATTCACCCTTAAAATCAATCCATATAGCTCTCGGGAATAATCTAGATCTCCGATCCCACGACAAAATTAAAGTAGCTTATGACTTTTGTTAGTTGCCTGCGATCAGCCTATCATGGCGGGTAAAACAATATTACACAAGCATATTACAGCACTAAGCTAACTTAAGCTAAACCCTGCCAGTTGCGCGTACTGTTACTAAAACTAAAGAGAAAGAAGCCAAATAATCCATGTCGCAATATACGCAAAATCATGAATGCAAAAGAAGCGATAATAATTGTAACTATTGTAACTGATTGTAAACAATGCTTTCGTGAGCAGGCACTTACCCGAGTTGTCGGCACTACCATGATAGATCTCTTCTGTGCTTTTGTTTTTGTTTTAGGGTTTAATTAAAAACGAGCATAAGCCATCTTTCCTTATAAATCCCCATGAAGTTTCTGTTGATCCATTCCAGTTGTTTTGCAAAGATCCTATCAAACTGTCCAAACACTGAAACCGTCTCGATCTCAAAGCCACATCTTGCGGGCGAAATGCGGGATTTTTTCTGAGAAAAGTAGACCACCGTTCATAAATTTCCACTGTACAATTTATAACGTCCTGTCCAAAAGCTAAAGCCAAATTATTTTTCCGTATTAAAATGACTGCAAAACAACACTAAACTTGACTATAAAACTCACTCAAATCTAATGTTCTCGAAAAGAGAGGTAGATCCCAGCTCTCTATCGTCTCGCCTCGTTCCAGCGCACTTCTTCGATCCAAATCATCGAAACAGAGCTCTCGTAAGCTATTGTTTTTAGGGCTAGGCGCATGTTCCTGTTGTTTGTTCTATTGTTCTACTGGTCCTCTAGTGTAGCAGTTGCTATTTAGGGGCTAGGGGAATTGCTCCTGTTGTTTGTTTTATTGTTTTCGCGCAGGGTATCGAGCCATTCATGGTGTCAAAACAAAGACAAAGACCGAAACCGGAAACCGCGCATGGGCACCCAGGGTAATTCATGAGAGACCTTACGCGAGCTGCTAAATCACCGAAACAGTGATCGCAAGTCATCACAACGTTTCTCTGGTCATCGAAAACCAACAAAACGTTTGATGCAACGTATAAGAAATAACTGTGGACTGACTTGTTGAATAAAAGTCATTCATTTTACGTGCGTAAATAAAATTAGAGACAATGTATGGAAAGCTTGCGTACACGCTTACGCAAGTCGTTCATACATTGTCTCTAATTATTTTTACGCACGTAAACGCACGTAAAAAAATACGCGACAGTGGAAATCCACCTTTATACTTCCCACTGACGCAGCACCACAGTTTCTTTAGAAACTTACCCCCCCCCCCCCCTCCCACACTAGCCTCCCACGCCAATGTCCTTCCCCACGGTCGACGCTCGCTGAATCAACAGTCCACTTCCGTTCACAGGCCGTTTAATCCAATTAAAGAGCACAATCAGTGTTGACTCATTGCATGACAGCTGCAAATCGTTTTCCCAAAACTGGAAAATTACCCCTGATTGGTTCTTAGCCGTGAACGGAAGTGGATGTTCGATTTAGCAGCTCCGTGGGAAGGAACGCGTGACGAAGCCCAAAGGACGTCTGCGCGGGAGGCTACTCCCGTACACTCGGCGTAAGGGACGACAAACAGACTGGACGAAGTCCATGGATAATCTTGAAGGTGATGAGCAGAAGTTTGAATATAATCCGTTATAAGAAATGATTTTATATGACGTTTGTTTTGACAAAAATTCAACTTCGTGGTTTACCGTTAGGCGTATGTAGGCGGAAATAAGTTGTGTTTGTTGTGAACGAGTGATTTTTCCCTTTTCAAGAGTCCACGTGGGCCCAAAGAGGATAAATAAAAATAAAATAATAAAAATTATTTAAGAATTAGATAAAAAGGTAACAAAATAAAAGGCAAGCTCGCGTTTGCCGTAAAACGTCAAGCATGACGTTTGTTTCTCCCACGAACGGGAAAAAATTCAACTTCTGTGGTTTAACGCACAGGGAACCCAAACGCTGCATTAGCTGCGTTTCTTCGTCTTTTTGAGTCGTTTTGGAGGGATTTTAATCAGAGCGAAGACGTTTTATCTTGCGTGTCTGCCTCTTCGTAAATACAATGCACCGATTACGTCTCAAGCTTCCATTTATATCATCATTAACTATGAACTCACATCGGGGGAGAATGTTAAGCAAAATAGGACTTTTGCCGTGTTTACATAGCCTCATCTAAACACGAGGGGGTTGGGGAGAATTCGAGACGCACCTTATCCGAACGTTACAAAATGTCGAATTTTGAAAAATGGTACTTTCTAACGGTGGCTGGTGCCTTAATCTTAGAATTGTCTGACATGTCATTCATGGTACCCTCAACTGACATTATTGAGCTAAAATTATAATTATGGATGAGAGAAAATCAAACGTTTTAACCCTGAACATGTCTGAAGAACGCGGATAAGAAGATCTCTTCTTGCCCTCACTTCTCCCCCTTCTTTACTCGGCACTTTCCACCATTTGTATTGGTTTGTTTCGTAGACAAACCTTCCGTACACGTGGCTAGTCAAAGAAGGATTGGTTGGGCGGGGAAGTGTTGAAAACGAAACAAGCGAGCCTCAAATACTGTCTCACTTTATTGCATTTATTGTTGTGCTACTTGAAACTTCAACACCAATAACTATAAATTCATATCAATGAATAAATAAGCAAATAAATAAATAAATACTGTACATTAAATTATACAAGTAGAACTTTCGGCTAAATATATATAAATAAACAAATAAATACTCTGTATTAAATAACATTACTTATTACATTTCGTGAATGGATAAACGCGCCCAACTACCAACTGATTCAGTTGTGGTTCATCATCACTGATTCAATTCGGAAATTAATTCAGTATTCTTGAAATAAATAACAAATAACTATCTATAATAATTAGTTATAACGTGATAACTTCAAATTTGTTACAGAAGTATATCAATATGCTTATTACGAAACAGTGATGAAAGCTGATTGGCTTGTCATGACCTGTAAAAACGCTTTTGTTTCGGTATTTTGGTACAAATCGTTACACTCCAAAAATTCCGTTTGGACTTTAATCTTCTTCATACCCATCACATGGGTTGTGCTTCTTCTACCAAGAACCAAGCGTGTTAACAAAGAACGAAAAAAAAAAAAACACAAGGATAAGTGAACCTGTTAAAAAACGAGTCTATTCAAATTTCCCACTAACCATACTCAGGCTCTCAGAGTGCAAGGAAACCAGGTGAAGCATTTTCCGGGAGGTCTCAATGAGTGTGTGTGGGGGGATACCTTTGACGGTTGATCGTTAAAAAACTGTCTTCGACGGGCTCATCCTCGGTGTAAAAACCTGTGAAACTCATGAGTGACGTAAAACAAAGGAACTTCGAAACAATACAAAACAGAAAAACAATAGCTCAAAAATGTCACAGGTTTTTACACCGAGGTAAACCCCTTCAACGATTGAAGGTAAATATTTTAGGCCATTTGACAGTGTAACACCTATCAATTTTTGACGGTGGACGATAACGTGTCAGCCGTTCGACAGTAATGGTTAATCTCATTGAGACCTTTCCCTTTTCACTCCATGTCTGCTGAACATTCCGATAGCCTGGTACTACTTGTAATGCTCCATGTCGAATCACCTAGATGTAGAAATATCCACACTGTACAAAATCTTTTTGTTTCTTGTCCAACTGTATGAATTATCGAAACGAAGAATATCTGGAGAGACAGAAGTGAAACTGGTTACCCGTTGAATTGGTATTCGTTTTTCATGATGAGTAGGAACACAGGTAACCAAAGCGTACTATAAGAGTTTGTAATATAATTTGGTTTTATCAACTGGGTTGATAATGTCAATTGGCCACCATAAAGAGATTCAAGAGCTGACGTTTCGAGCGTTAGCCCTTCGTTACCCGTTTTCCTTTGAAAAGCTGTAATAAAACCTTACCTGGAGTACATTTTTGGCCTTTCTTGATCGTATGAGCTTTTCACGCCATACGCGCGATTTTCATTTCATTTTCTGTACAGTGGACCGTTGAGTATGACTTGTAAAACCTCATGCGATCAAGAAAGGCCAAACATGGACTCCAGGCAAGGTTTTAAACTTTACTGCAACTAAATTATAAATCCATGTAAACTCTCGTACAAACTCTTATAGGACGCTTTGGTCACCTGTGGAAGAAAGAGCAGCATTTACATGAAATTTATTACTCGGGTCTGAGTTACAGATGCTTACAGATGCCTGGTTTCTCGCACAGAATGGATCCTTCCTCGGGAACCATGTGGCAATTACGTCGTTCCGATGGAATCTGCAGAAGAAATACACCCATTTTTGTGGCCGACTAACACCACAAGGCATTCATGAAAAGCAGTTTTAAGTTTTCAATTATTTTTATATTTTCTTATTTTTAAGGTGTTTGTTATAATAGTTTAGATTAGATTGGACTGTATTAGATTAATTTGTTCTTGTACTGATGAATTTACCGTGTCAAAGAAGCCACTGCGCAGAGCACCTGTTCTGTGAAAGAGTACATTGATATCTAATAAAATAAACCAAGCTTTGGAATAGCCTATCTGGCGGGCTACAAAAATTAACACCCCTAGTGGGTGGGGAGGGGGGTGGTGTTAATTACAATAGCTTTGCTTCGGGTTTTATTAGAAACTTGCTGGAGAGAGATTAGGAAGACAGAAATTAATACCATTTCTTCCACAGCTTTAGAACTTTTCTTGTCTTTCTCAGTAAAGAAAACTCCAAACCCAATATCATGGTCAAGAGACCGGTACTGCCAACTACAAGACAAAATGGCATTCAATAATTAGAGAAAGGAATGCTATTACATGGGTACAGAGCATCGATCCAGATCATCCAGTTCAGGACAATAGTATAGTTTCAAACTGAAGATGATTTTGAGGAAAACAAAAACATGAGCACAACAGTACTAGAAGTAGAAATTGACGGAAAATAGGCTGTGAACACAGGCATATTTCCACCTGTCTTTCTTCTGCGGGTGAAACATGAGAAAAACTGGATGTGCTTAGTACATTTTTCTTCATTAGGGTTCAATTTAATGAAAAACGTACCTCAGTACACTACCAGGTGAGTCAACTTCAAAGTTGAGTTTAAGTGCAGTTCCTCGCTTTACACATCCAACTTGGTAACATTCTTCTTTCAAGATGTCGACCAGCTTGTCGTTTTCTTTGCAGTAATAGAACGACGGCACATCACCGCCATAACAAATCTTGAAATTAGATGAAAAGCATGTTAACGAACAAACTAAAAAGGAGTCACACAAATGATTTTAACGTAATAGGTGACACTACTTACAATGAAAACATTTGGAACATACTGATATCGCAAAAACATTGAAAAAACTTGCCTTGTAACATCTTAGACACTTTGCAGGTAAGGAAACTAAAAATCCTGAAAACTGCATGCCTTCTTTTTATTTGCTGTTCTTCCGGCTGCTCCCGAACTAATCGTACGCGCGGAGCAGGCTAGAAATAATACAAGAAAGGCCAGAGAGAGGGCTGGAGCGGAGCCGGAAGTGGTTGGACTTTATCTTTTCGCTCTATCCCTGGTTTGCAGGCTAGACATGCTTTACATCAATAATGGCATGAAAAATCATCATTAAACGTACACTTCACCAAAAATTTTAGACTTCACCGTTTATCGCACAGTTCTGCGCAATTCAACTGACCTGTTGTTTGGAACAATCACCAATCGGACACAAAGCCTAGCTGAATACCTTCGTGCAGGTTTAAAACATGTAGGACAAAAAAAATTAATTCAAGTCACTGAATTTCTAAGCAAGTCTTGAAAGGGATTTGCCGGCTTCGGTGTTGACCAAAACGAATTAAGAAAATATGTACCTGTGATCTGCACAGTGGATCCCCATCAGGGCCTCGGCAGCGGCCTCCATAGTACTCTGGCAAGTTCTCTTCATCTATATATTCCAGAAGTTCTGTTTTCCAATCTCCTACAATGAAAATTAGTGAAGATATAACACACATTTGTGTTAGATGAGGTATGGACTATGCCTGCTTCACATACAGACAATTCTTTCCTACATAATGGACACCTCTGCAAGGTGGATAACTGCTGTTAGTCGCTGCATGCCGTTTTTCAATCATTCTACTGCATATTAACTCTCAATAAGCCAAACACCTCTCTAAGAAGGACAGCTGGTGCCGGTCACGATGGTGTCAGTGTTAGAGAGTGGCGCGCCTTAAACTTTCTTTTCTTTACAAAAAGACAGACAGACAAACAGGCAGGCGCAAGGCAGACAGACAGACAGACACAGACAGGCAGGCAGATAGGAGGGCAGGCATGTAGACAGGCAGACAGCTGGAAGGAAGGAAAGCAGGCATACAGCAGTAACTTTATTTACCCTCGGATTTACAGTGTAGCTTTATCAGCTAATTTCTCTGAGCATTACCCAACCTTGACATCACAACAGGCAAAGACCAGACCACAACACCGGGAACTTCATGCCCTTCTCTATACAACAAGTGTGCGGGTTCTTTAATATCCACAGCTGACCGTAACAATTAAGATGCTGGGGCCTATGGTTTATCGTCCTTATCCGAAAGACTAGAACATACTTAATCATTTGCAGAAGTCTTTTCAAAGGCAACATGTTCTCCTCAGTTATTTTAAGACCCTGAGTGTTGGTCCGGTCTGAGGCTCTATCCTGAGACCTTCCACACTAACCTAACCAGTCTGTAGTTAAAGAGACAGAGACAGACAGAGTACAATTCAAATTCATACCTCCAAGTATTTTTACTTTGTTTCTTGTAACTTCACTTAGAAATGGTTTCACTAAAGCATATGCTATAGGAAATATCTTGGGAGCTGAAATGGAATAAGGAAAGAATGAGGAATGGAAAACATTCATGTATAATTTTTATGAAATGAATGAAAGTTGTTTTTTTTTACATACATACAAACCTTTAATTACGAAAATATTTTTCATCACTTCAGGAAAGTTATCTTCATAAAATGTTGTCACCTGCCATATGGAAGAAGAGACAAGTTTATAATGTCTTTTGAATCTTTTAGCTGCTATAAACCAATAAACAAAAAAATGTTGGGAAGTGTAATGCATGGGACTGTCATTATCGGGTGAGAAAACTTTTGTGGGATAGGGTGAAATACCCAAATTTGCAGATGTACTTAGGGCTCATCATGCAATCCTCCCTCCATGATGAGCCCTAAGAGTATATACATAGGCTGGAGTGGAGCCCCCTCCAAAAACTAATGGCCAATCCCTTAGGTCAGAGATTTACAGAAAATATTGATGAGACTTACAGTGTTGAAAAGCATGACACCTGAAATATAAGCAAAGTATATAAAACATGAGAAGGTGGCCACATCGATCCATTATTCCTCTTAACTAATTACTGTTAATTTTCATATACCAACCCAAACCAAGTCCCCTTAGTAGTCCTTAGTTTAGGTATCAGGAAATATTCCTCTCCAGTTCACTAACTGACGAGAAGCAATGCAAGACAACCCAAATAACCAAAACAACAAAAGTTATATTACCAGTGTTTCCACGTAACTACAGAATGCATGAGTGGAGGTACAGTGACCTAATGGTTAGCATCCAGCTTCCCGTGACCAGTTTTGACATTTTAATTGACGAAAATTATTTGCAAACCTGGTTTCCAAAGATGCTTCAGTCCCAGGCCTTCCATGTCCATCAGCATCACAATCTGGTCGATTCGTTTACCAAGCTGATAAAACAGTTTAACAACAATAAACCACTTTCAAACTTCGTATTAAAAATGTTATTTACTCACCATAACAATTCTGATCTCAATTCTGAGATCTGGAAGTGATGGCGAGGGGTTCTTGAAAATGAAGCAACTGGAATGTCCATTGGAAAATTGATTTGAACCCCAAAGGTTGACCAATCCTTGCCTGATTGGACTGGACTTCCAATGCACTGTTTTTTATTACTTCTTTATCTGCAGCCCCACACAATACCTTGGTGACTAAAAATGTTGACATATCTCTTAACACCCTAAACGAGACCATAATTTGCACCACTCAGCAAGATGACAAGCATCCTCATCTGTTTTGTATGGGACCCCCAACCCACCCCACCTCAAGGTCTGAATCGAAGATATTACTAGGTATTCAGCACAAGCTTACACTGTAAGGACAAATCTGAATTTGATTATTCATCTTAAGAGATGAGAGTCAAATGAAAAAGAAAACAGTGGAAATTAAGGTCTCAAATTATTAAATTATAGACAAGGTGTAAATTTTTGACAAATTCAAGCTTTAGGATGTTTGCTGTAAAAAACATAGGATTTCTTTACCTTTGGAAAATTTTTCTCTTAATGTTCGGTACATCAGAATAAAGCATGCTTCAAATGGCTATCATGATAATTTCAATACATGTACCTTTGCTGATTGCTGCCTGGCCAAGAACATACCATATTCACCTAAGTATGCCTTGAATTTAACAATTTCCTCTTTCTTCATAGATGAGAGCAATCCTTAAAATATTAATATATAGAGATGAGTTAAGTAATGAATGGCAACCAAAACGTGAAGTTCACAAAAGATAGACTACAAAACATTATTTTAAGTTTAATAATTTAAAAGGACATATTGCTGGCTCGGTGCAGCTTGGTTTCAGAATGATGTACTGTATTAGTTAAAATGCATTTCAGGCAAAATGGTCTAAACAACACTCCAGGTTTGAAAATCTGAAACTAATCTGAAACTGAGAAATTCATTATAAACGACAACAAATATCCTATAACAATTCTCTGCCTTTTAATATATTCCAGCCGAGTGTCCTAGTTAATAAAAAAGATACCTTTAAAGTCAATTTGTCCAATTGGATCAATGAACACTGGAGCGCCATCTCGATCATAACCAAAGTAGCCTCCAGGATAATATTCTGACAACACCTGCAGAGAATAATCACATTTTGTCATTGATTAATCTTATATTACAATTAATTGCCTTAAACTGCTAGTGCATAAAGTTTGTTGAATGATCAAAGATACTTGCTTCTGGAACTTTGTATGTTTCAACCAAGGTGTCAAGTCCCAGGCGTCTGCGCACATTCATGCTCTAGTGAAATAAGCAGGCAATAGCAAAATGCAATGAGAATACCTAGGTCATGTAACAAAACTTTGTACAATACACTGCTGCTTAGAGAGTCAACTGCTAGTCTTGTGAATTACACCTGACCATAACAACCCATACAAAATTTTTGACAAGATTTGGTGAGATCTTAGAGAGAGGGGCAGTGGCCTAATGGTTAGTGCGCTGGACTCCAGATCGGGCGGTCCAGGTTCGAGCCTTGGCCGGGGCACTAAGTTGTGTTCTACGGCAAGACACTTTACTCTCACAGTGCCTCTCTCCATCCAGGTGTATAAATGGGTACCAGCAAAATACTGCTGGGGGTAACCCTGTGATGGACTAGCATCCCATCCGGGGGAGGGGGGGGGGTAGAAATACTCCCAGTCACTTTGTGCTAAGGAAACCGGGATAAGCTCTGGTGGTATGGACCACTGGGCTCGATGCAGACTTTGCATTTTGCTGTCAGCAAGATTCTCGGCAAGGTTTTCAGGCCACCAAGATTCCACATGGGTTGCTGAGATCTTGTCATGAACATTGTCAATCTGTGGCGAGGGACCTCAGCATTGGTAAGACCTTGGCAAGATCTGTGGGCCTTCACCGTGATCTCAGCCGCAAGATATTGCCAAGATCTCTGCATTCTCTGCCAGATCTCGGTGAAACCTCAGCTATCTTGCCAAGATTTCACCTTCAATCTCGCTGAGATCTAAGCAATCATCATGCTAACACCTTTCATGCAGCTATAAAAAAGTTCTTATCTTATTACTAGAGACTTTTGTGGAGGATACCGACAAAACGTTAATCAGTCACCAATGAATTAATGAATGCAGTATTATTAAATGCACAGATGATAATGAGATCTATTAGTAAATACCTCTCTGAGCATTAACTCTGCTTTTTCTATACTAAAATCTCTTGCTGTAAGAAGAAAAAGTACAACAATACTGACAGTATTAATATTTATAATAATAATATAATAACAATATCTTTATATTTATACATCCATGGACTGATTTAGCAACTAATTAATGAATGTTTCACATTTAGGCCCAATCCAATCCATTGTATTTTGTATAGTTTTCATCTAAAGTACAATAATAATAATGTTAAGGCATTCTAATTTATTAGCTGGGTGCAGGCCATGCTTTACAGTCCTTCGGATAAAGTCAATTTTTTAGCTGAGCAAGTAATTTTTCCTTTTCCTTCCTGTCCTATGAACAGGGACCCAGGCAAGATGTCTCCCCACTAAAATCATAAAAAGGAAACTGGACTTACTCAGATCAAGCAAAATTTAACAGCTGTAGCTTTTTGAAAGGAAACGCTGTAAACGGTGTACAAATATAGTTAGAAAATGGGGCGTACTCCCACCCCTGGTAGCAGATCTACCCATGCAAATGGGATATTTGTAATTCATTTTCTTTACATTTTTAATGCCATCCTAGCTATGCTGCATCTATATTTTTGTACACATCCTTGAATTCTCTCTTACCTCTAAGCCATCTTAACAGGAAGTGTTCATCATGATGTGATTCAATAACATCACTAACACAATCACGGAACTGGAAATGAATGGAAAGATTTCTGATCATTTATTTATTTACTGAAGGCTGGTTTTTGCTTGTCAGGAAATCCCAGAAGATCAATCAGGTTATAAATGTTTCCTGACTGCCAGATTTTACCACATAATGAAAACTCAAAAGTGCAGACACCCCAATCATCTGGTACGGTAGACAACAGAAGAGAAGAATGGGAGCATTTCTTTTTTTACCAAATATATGTATGCAAATCTCTACAATGACTCACGACTATATAAATTACCACCAAAGGAAAACTCAAATATGCATTGTTGGGGATTTTGGTTCTAGAATTATATAGCTTGTTGCTTCTTTTTAATTGCCATCTCAAAATAGCTCAAATTCGGAATTTCGGGAAAATCTGCGACAGATGTCTGATATTTTCATCAGCAAAATCAAAAATGACTGGGAAACATCTGGGTTTTCTTTACATACAAAAATCAGCCGTAACATTTATTTAACCAAATCATTTAAGTTCAAAGAAAAAAATCCTAAAGAACGTCATTCTGGAGGTCCAGTTAGAATTCTTACCTTGTTTCATATGGAACTCATATGAAGTGCATATGATCATGTATATGGAACTTGCGTTATTATAAATTTCAATTATTATAATTATTTTTATTAACACGCATCATATTCACAGAGAATTTATGCAATATAAAATGTTAATTATTATTTATTATTATAGTGGAGGGGGTAGTTGAGGCTAAGCTACAATTTGCAGAGACATTTGGTAGAAGGACTTCTAATATTGGATGCTGACAGGAGAAAAAATATCCATACCCCTCCAAGAGGATTTTTTGTATGACACCCCAACTCACTGGATATTCCAGTTTTTATAGTTCATACTTTTCTCAATATATTTTGGCTTTTGAGACCCCTCCCGCAGTTTTCACCATCTAATGGTACATCGGATCTATCAACAGCTGCTTACAGCAATAAATTTGCTTAAATTGAGAGATCACACCTATGATTCAGTCCCTTGCAGCTTGAGTAACGATTTCCTCAATATTTGAAGTGTGGTTAATTGGTATCTAGTTGTTAAAAACTCTGTACAAACAAACCTGTGCTAAAATTTGTTGTTGCTCTGTAGTGAGCTCAAGGTCTTCCATCACCTGTAGCCTCTAGGTAACTTGCCTTGTTACAACTGCTGAATGAAGGTGAAAAATAATTAAGTTAATGGACCTATCAATATTAAGCCAGAGAGGGGAGGCCCTGCTCCAGGGCATTCTGTGGTTGGTCAAAAGAGGCACTAAAAATCAATAAAATGTTACAAGAAAGGCCACTAAAGTGGTCAAAAGTCCCCACAGGATGATAACTACTGTCAAATCCCCCATTTAAGTCCCTGTTCCACATTACATTTAACAGAGACTAGGAAACCTAATGCGTACAACTAAGATAAGCTAATGAGGGAAAAATAAAATAAATCAACACACAACAACAAGCTTTGGCGTGATGGGGGACACATCCCTGGCAGTTGCATGACGAGCAACTTTGAATTGCGTGACCATGGCAGGTCAATTTTATTGCATGACCTTTTAAAGCCTCGCTTATCTCCCCAGCACTATACGCTGACAGGCAGAACAAGAGTATTGGCAGGTCAATTTGATTGCGTGACCTTTTAAAGCCTCGCTTATCTCCCCAGAATGGGCACAACATCCTGCACACATTTGAACACCCTGTTCTGATATATGTTCCAATTTGATGCATGATAGTATAATGAAGGTGTTATCGTTTGTCACACGATGTAGTCACTTGTGATGTGGACTGCGACATGATGTTGGACACATTTAGCCATGTACGTGTAATAATGTGCGGTACCAATAGCAGTTTTAGTTTTTTACTATTATTTTGTGTATTCTTAGTGTAGTTTTATTTCATCATTATTTTGCAGTTGCGCACTAGTTTGATTTGTTAATTCCATGCTTGCGCGGGCACCCTTTGCACCATGCCTAAAAGTGCTACAAGAGCTGCCGTCAAATCTGACGAAAAACTCAGCAGCGTGGACAAGAGAAGCATGACATTGGCCAAGAAATGTATAAGTGGCCTTTTATTTGATCTAAAAATGGGCAGTAAAATTTAATAACCATCACCCTTTGCACCACAGTTCCAACAATTCATTTTCCTTATCTTTTACCTCTTTTCACCCTCTTTTGCGGTGCCAACAACATCAAAGACAAAATAGGTCATCTTGACTGCAGTATTCACATTTTAAGCTTGGGCATGCCAGGTATCATTCGCAATATGTTGTGTGATCATGTTGCGTGGGTTTGGCCAGGTCCTTCGCAACATGTCACAACATAATTCAACAAATTATGTTGCGACATGTTGCCTTCAAATGTTGTGATCATTTGACCAGGGCTTTATATAACAACAACAACCATTTTATTTTGCTAGATATATAGAATATAATACAGCAAATAAAACTAACCAGAATAGTAAAACCTAAATAAGTGGAGTTTTTAAATGGGTTGTAGGAAGAATAAGAAAAGAAAAACAAAACAGAAATAGTAGATCAAAATTTGTATATAGGTTAATTAGGAGCGACAGGAACTTAAAAATACAACGCTAGCATTAGGCATAAGAACTTATGCCTTAAGAATTGTTTAGTCATAAATGAACGCAGATAATAAATACAGAGGAATACTTAATTTTTACTTGCCGTTCCAACTAGATAGGTGAATCGAAACATTTTAACAGAAACAAACTGAAAACGTTTTGTTGCGTTTCAGACGGTCCTGATCATCAATACATAACAAATTCTACTCATATTAAATGTCGTCTTTAATTATGAGTATGTATAAAATGAAAGGCTAAACTAGCTGATGGCCAGTAGCCATTTGTGAAATTCGTCAGACTAAATTCACTTACGACAAAGCTGGGCCATGACCATCACAGATTATATAACCTAATTGCTTCGTCTTACCTTTCGGTAGGATTCGATCAAGATCTTCCAGTTTGTTTTTTTTTACCATCGAAGAACAATATGAGCCAAACCAATGCGATCGCGGAATAAAAGGTTTCTTTTGCAGGAAGCCTCAGCAAACGACGAAATAAGTTTGTTTCATAATCAATCATTAATAACGTTATGTAATGGTCAATGATCTGCCCATGACCAACTGACGTACGGCCATCAGTTACACCAGCTTTTCAGAGTATTGATATATAAAAATAATCTCCAATCTAATTTTCATCAAAGATATATAAAAATAATCTCCAATCTAATTTTCATCAAAATAAAGTTTTACAGCCATGATCCGACAAAACAGAATTTTAAGGTGGCTCAAAACAGTTTCCAGCACTTTCAAAGACTTAGAATTTGATGGGTCATTATAACCACTCTTTATTAGATGATGCTACAATCATGGTATCAAGTAACCTCCCAATCATTGGTGAACATGTTATCATTTTCGTGACATATAAGGTTACCATAGAAACAATATGACTTGCTAAAAACACCCTTAATTTTAGCTTTAACTGCTAAGAACTCAAAAACGAGCTCAGTGACCCCCATTTTTTATTATCGAATTTTGATAAGAATGAGAAGATGCAACTTTTTGCAAAGTTTAAAAAAATTCTGTGGAGGGGGTTCAGAGCCACCTTAAATTTTCGAAATAATAAAGAGTGGTTATAATGACTCATCAAATTCTAAGTCTTTGAAAGTGCTGGAAACTGTTTTGAGCCACCTTAAAATAACAAATTTTTATTTTCTTTGAAGTGCTCAGATTCTCTAGGTCAGAAAGGTTGAGGCATTTTGAAACCGCAGATGGGAGGTTGGCTCATGTTCGAGATTCTAAAGAAACTGTGGTGCTGCGTTGGTGGGAAGTATAACAATATAGTTTGGTTTTATCAACTGGGTTGATAATGTGAATTGGCCACCGTAAAGAGATTCAAGAGCTGACGTTTTGAGCGAATTAGCCCTTCGTCGCTCGAAAGCCCTTCGTCGCCCTTCGACGCTCGAAACGTCAGCTCTTGAATCTCTTTATGGTGGCCAGTTCACATTATCAACCCAGTTGATAAAACCAAATTATCATGTTCGAGGCCATTGGGGTAACCATGCCATGTCAGCCTTCCGCACTCAGTCATCCTCATCGTGCCCATGAGGACCGGTTTTTTTGGCCTTTACCCTTTGACCTTTGACAAGGCTCGAGTCCTTGATTACATCTCGGGTTTGCATAACCCAAACCTGCGAGTGTTTAGATGAGGCTATGTAAAAACGGAAAATGTCCTCAATTGCTTTTTTACAATATTTCTAAAAAATATGCACGAAAATAAAACGTCACAACTGTGCTTACAGCTAAACACACCTATCAACCAATGAGAGAGCGCGTAGTATCTCAAATTATTTTGTAAATAGTTATGTGCCGCAGGATAGAGTATGGTTTTTTGAGGTTCACCATCCTTAAATGCTGATAGGGTGCCTTTTTGCCCCTTTTGGCAATGTTCCTGGTGTGATCATTAGATAGGGTATCAAACTTTAGCAACAACAACAACCATTTTATTTTGCTAAATAGATAGAAATCAATACTGCAAAAAAAAATAAACTCAAATAAGCAAAAAAACTACTCAGGATAGCAAACACTAACAAGCTGAGTAGTTACAAAAATTATTGTGCTTTATTGAATAGGTTGGAAAAAGAAAAGAAAGGAAAAAACGGAATATAAATAAGTATAGTAACAATACCAGTTATTGACAGTTCAAAATTGTACATAAGTTAATTAGGAGCGACAGGAACTTAAGAGCACTAAGCTAGCATTGGACATATTGAGAACTTAGGAATTGTTTAGTCATGGTTTGCTTAAATGAATGCAGAGATAAAGTTTTTATCTCCTCGTCCAATTTGTTCCAGATAGAATGACCAAACATGCAGTACGCAGATGGCAAGTGAAACGAAAAAGAAACGGTCTATTTAAACTGAGCAATTCATTAAGAGTATAACGAAGTAGAACGAAATAAGGTTGACCCGCTCTTTCCTTTCTTAGTTTTCGTTTTTTCGCTGCATAGGGTGTCATTTTTCGAGTTTGGGCCGTTTTCTTTATCCTTAAATAGGGCCAGGATTTAAGAACCTTCGAGGCACACACCTATCCAAAATATAAGGTAGGAAAAACATTGCGGAGAAATATCCTCCACATAATTTTTATTTTTGGGTTCCAGGAAACAATACAGAAATGGCAAATTTCGCTGCTGCTACCGAAACTTGTAATCCGATGGTCCCGGGTTCGAGTCCTCCCCCCTGCAACTAAAACGGATTTGTCTTTGGTGGTCCCGAATTCAACTCCTCCACGCTTTGTAAATAGCCAACTGGTCTGCCTCCTGCCAGTTGGGATTTTTAAGAACTTTCTGTTTCATTTACAATATTTGTTTACGTATTTACAGTGTCCCCAATTAGCACAGTAGTGCTACATAATAATATAATAATAATGGCTGTCCTTCGTTGCCGAAGATGACTGTCTTGCAATGAGTTGAGGCCTATCTTAAAAGGCTCTCATGTGGGCAATCAGACCCGCTCGGGATCTGCAGCAACACTGGCAGTTGTTGCATTGGAAACTGCTTGCAGTAGCTGCCGAGTGTCGTCGGGCATGTGCATGCTGATATTCTTGCTGACGCTGCTCTTCATCGGCTGACATGGCCTTCCTCAGCAGGCCCTGCCATTTTACTCTGTGAGCTGCCTCTTCTTCCCAGGTATTATGCGAGATACCTGTTTTCTTCAAGTGCCGCTTTAAAACATCTTTGAAACGTAACTTTTGACCGCCATGGCTCCTTTTACCGTGACACTTAAATAAAGTTGTTATTATTATTATTATTATTATTATTATTATTATTATTATTATTATTATTATTATTATTATTATTAACCCTGGTGTAAAATAAAAATTGTGCTTTTGGACTCTCAAAAATCGTTGCGCTTGCACAATTGTGTAAATTTTGTATATGTGTTCAATCCTGGACATAAGCAGGTTCGTGGTGGCGGTAGTCATAAGAGTTGAGGACACCTCTTTTCCATCTCTCATCTCTCAGCTTTCACAGACTTTTTCCGAGTGCAAATTCCTAAGGGACACAAAAAATGACAAGAGAAAACAATATATTACATTTTTCATTGCTTTACGTCTGCTTTGTATGATTATTCAATACCTGGCATTTCTGTTTCTCTGTTGAGTGCTCAGCAGAGCCATAAATCCAGTCTGTTAGTACTGAAGTGAAACAAGTTTCTCCACAAGCCACTTGTATGTGTCCTTTTCATGTTCAATAGAGTGATGTTCACAAACATACTTTTTCGCATTTATTGTAATGCAGCTGCGAAGTGAGGGGGATTTCTTCAACTCTTTGGCAAGTGTGATGAATTCCTTCAAGATAAGGCAAAACAGATCTATTATCAATATACTTCATCGCATTATATTTTACACAATGTTGAGAGTGGATTAGAATGCATCACAATATTTTACTATTTCCCCCTACGGGGCCTTCCTATGCCCCTAGGGAGATTCCCATATGAAATAGGCAGGGATTCTTGTCTTTTAGTACTGTGAATTGTAAATTTTCATGCCACTCAGGATGTTTAGGATATCCATCAAGGTTTCAGTGTTGGGGTCCATATCTCCCTTCCATAACAGATTTTTGTTACCACTTATTTGAAGCTGAAATTCTCGCATGGACAGAATCGCCTATTATTACTCAACTCTGGACCCCCTCCCCCCTCCCCCATAAAAAATTTCTGGATCCGCTCCTGGGTTTGCACAAAGCCGGTTGAGCAAAATCAATCAGTATAATGTTATCCCATTTGATTCCAATGTTTGTGAAACAATCATAAGTGAGCAGATGACTCGATCTTGCTGTAAATTGCCCTTGAAGACTTTGCTGCAATATCACTGCCAAAAGATAAGAATGAAACAGTGCCTGCTCAGTGCAAATGACATACTTCGGGTGTATCAAAGAGAAGTCCTGTTTCTCTGTGTTTTATGAATGCCGAATTTCCAGGAATGTTCCGTGCCAGTACAGGGACATCCAACTCCATGGACTGTTAGTGACAAATAGAGATCGTCAGTGTTTAGAAAAACCCCAGGGGCACCAATCCCTCCAGTGAACTTTACACAGAGACTCCGTTCAGAGTTAGCAGACGTGTCTTTTTCAGCCTAGAGGTATATGGAAGGGAAGAGTTGATATTGTATAGGGAAAAAGGAAAAATTGCCTTTGACTGTTGGGCAAACCTGCCTAGCAGCCAGCAGTTGATTCAACTAAGTTTTTTAGGGGTTTAATTCAAGTTTTAAGTTTAGAAAAGAGAGATGAAGTATCTGTACTATTGGAAAATGAAAGGGACACAGTATCCCAACATAAAATACTTTTTAGCACCTTCCACCACAAATGCCTGCCTGTATACAATATTTTTTATAAATTAACAGCACAAGTACAATCATTCAATTACGCATTTTCAGGAGAACTGACTTCTAGCAATGCAGATGCCATTCCTTCACTTGTTGAACTGTTCACAACAGCAAAGCAACGTCGAATCGCTGCATGAAGGTCACAGGTTTGTAATGGTGGGAGCACAACAACTCCAGGAAGTCTGAAAGAAGTTTAAATGCACTTAGTGTGCATATAATTTAAATTTCTCATAAAAGTAGTTTTAAATTCTGGCCCACAATTACTAACATATCTGTTTCTAAAACTCGAACAACAACCTCAAATCCAGTGAAACTGACTCTTGTTCTACATGTGGCTGTTAATTAGCATTAATGTGTACGGTACATACTTTTGGACTTTGCTTTTGACCTCTCTTGCAAATTCAGTGTCAAGCTGGGGAAAATTATAAATATACACAAATAAAAATAGAAAGCTGCAAAATAAAAATAATTGAATCTTGCAGCTACATTGAAATAATATAATCAATACATAAACCCAGAAATCCAACAGTTTTATTGGCCGTTCCAGAATTGTGCAGGGAACTGGGCAAGTTTCAGATTTTAACTAATGGATAAACTGACCCCACCACATGAAAGATTATGTTGAGATCAGATCTCAATTGAGAGACCCTGGGAACGATGTTATCGCCCGGTAGTTTCAAGGTTCAAAACTTGTGTCTCTGTTCAACCTAAACGCACCAAACTTCGTCAAATGGCTAACCTCGACGTGATCTTTCATGTGGTAGGGTTAGTTTATTGATTGGTTAAAATATGAAACTCACCCCAGTTACCTGCGCAACTCTGGAACGGCCGACTGTTTCTGAGCCTTGCATGATACCCAGACCACTGAGCTAACCATTTAGCTGTCCCACAAAGCAATAATAATAATTCTCGCAATAATTCTCGCAGCTTGGAACTAATTTATTTTAATGTTGTGCATCATTCTTGAGAAGAATTTTTAAACGGATGTAGATTCAGTGGATTCTCACCTCTGGTCCTACTAATACCAAATGGATGAGACTGTCCTCTTTATGCCACTCTAAAGAATATTTGAGTACAAACAAAAATTAATCAATAAGAAATAATAGCAAGGACACTGTTTGGCATTTATAGATGTTACATACAACACAGTACTGAGCAGTCTAAAGGCAGACTACCATGTACAGCATCAATACTACAGGGTTCGTACCCCTTTTCAAAGACAAATTTCCAGGACTTTTCCAGGACTCACATCCAATTTTCCAGGACTCCAAAATTCACATTAAACCCTTTTTCGTCTAATATCCCAATATAAATTCTCCCAACTGTAAGCCTCGCATTCCTTATAAAGTTAGTTCAGAACAATTCATTTCTTGAGTTTAACAGATTTCCAGGACTTTCCAGGACCTGTAATCTTTTACCAGGACTTTTCAGTCCTGGAAAATGCCATAACAAAATTCAAGGACTTTCCAGGTTTTCCAGGAACCGTACGAACCCTGATACTAGCTCTGATTGTTGCTTTTAAACAAGATAGCTAGTGTCCAGTAAGGATTTCTGCTCCCTGATATTACTTTTGTACCTGCTATTGATGTTGCCAAGTACAGCGGATCTTTAACCGGCCTTAAGCCACCAATCAACAGAAACACGACCTGGGTGAAAAAAAAAAAGATCTTAAAAGAAATCCTTCTGGTTCATACTCTTTTGAGCTTTTGAAATTCCATGACTTTCCATGACTTCTCCAAGTTTACCATGACCTAAACTTGAGCATTTTCTAGGAAAACATCTTTCATTTTGGGTACGTTTTAACTATTTTCTTCATGAAAAAACCTAATTGATTTTGTACTTTTTTATTAAACGTATTTTCCATGACTTTCCATGACCCACACTTGAATTCCATGACTTTCCAGGCCTGGAAAATGACATTCTAAAATCCCATGACTTTCCAGGTTTTCCATGACCTGTACGAACCCTGTCCTTAATCAAAATATAAACTGTCTCAACAAAAATTATGCATTTTAATCAATATTTTTGAATTAGTACATTCTGATATTTTTTAATGAATTTGTCAAAAATTAAAGTTACATGGAAATTGAGATGAGTTTTTTGAAGTCTGGTGCAGGTATTTTTGAGATCAAACCTCACAAAACATTTGCACAGAGAAAGGGAAGAATAGTTGGGGCCTCTTTAATGAATAATTTTTGAAATCAACCTACTAAGTCAGGGCTCTCAGAATGATGGTGACCATTTGATATATTTGGATGTTTTTGTTGAACTGTAAAAATAGAACAAACAAAAACCATAAACTGAATTTATAAATTATTAAGTACTATAATGATAATGAATCATGGAATTACATTGTTCACTGGACAATACGTATCACCGACTGACATAGTTGGGTATAATTTTTACTTACTGGTGATTTGTCTCAAGTAGTCGTGGAACTTGAATCCTGAAGGCCTGACACAAACTGCTGTAATGTGCATAAGAAAAATTTTAATCAAATTTTTAAAATCAAATTCATTTCAGTTAACATCTTTTCTTAGTTTATTGAGTAATGTTTAAAGCTGTTATATGACCATATTTTTGTAACAACCAACCTTGATGATAACACAGACATTATCTACATTCAACTCCAGTTTTTTAACATGCTACCTGTAGATCTTTATATTTACGGTAAGATTTTAGTGGCCATGTACTGTCACCACCACCTGGGCATGCATATATATAAATGGAATTCCAGCAGTTTTCCAAAGATTTATTAAATTAATACATAAAGCAGCAAAGATAAAATAAAATCATTACCTTGTGGCTGTAAAATTATCTTCTCTTTGCACATTGGCTGTAAAACGAAATGAACATTATTTTATTATAGCCTGTGACCCCTACAAATGAAAAGGGAATAGTTATGTTTGAAGTAAATTTGAAATAATTAAAAAAAAAAGTTGTTGACTTTTGTGACAGTGCCTGACATTCACCGAGAAGCACACTTAAAGTGCACCTAAACCCAAAATAATTTTTTCTAAAATGAAGTTTTGTACCAGTTCGAAAAAACATCACACATTTCATTTCTCCTTTGTAACAAATGCTGACTATTTATAGCATTTAAAAGTTACAAAAACCTGTGCATCTTTTGTTTCACGACCAAGTCAGAAGGGGTGTGGGTAGATGTCACAAACTTATTTGCATCGCATCAAGTCTTTGCAAAACATGCATGCAAATCAGTTTATGACCTCTACCCATGAATAGACCCATACCCCTTCTGACTCGGTCGTGCAGCAAATGATGCGCAGTTTTTCGTAGCCCTTAAATGTTGTAAATAGTCAGATTTATTTTAGCAAAAAACGTATTTTGGGGTTAGGTGCACTTTAATTTAAAATAACTTATGTCAATTATCAACTCACCCACAGATCCAGTGCTTGTTTTTTCATTGGTCTGCTAAAAGCCACAAGGTACCTAAAACAAAAAATAGAACCATCAACAAGAAGCAATACGTTTTTCTCTGACCTGTGTTTGCTAGTACGTTTAAGCCGCCACTTATCCCTAATAATTAAGTTAATAGTGAAGCAAATAGGCAGGAGGTTATTATTAGGACCTAATATATGTTAAGTTATCAGGCCATTGGTTCAATTCTAACAACGGTCAAGACTTTCTTGGCCATGTGGGAACACTCCCAAATTTCCTTCTTCAAGGTACTAACCCAGGGTTATTTGTAGTACCAGCAGTTTTTCATTTACTTCCTTCTTCTAGCAGCCAAACACACAAAATAATAATTAACTATTCATATCATGGGTGCTGCATGGTTCTCACAATGTGTGGCTACATAGCTCAGTGGGTAGTCACGGGTTCGAATCCCATTGAAGCCCTGATTTTTTCAGGCTTCTTCTTTCCAATTACTTAAATTTGAAATTCACTGCGATGATCATTCTTCACTTTCAACACATCCGCAGTTCAAATATGAATTATTTCATATATTTATTATTACCTTGCCTTTCTTGTCACTTTGTTCATGGTTTCAAACTTGTCCTTGTCCTTGTAATGCTCATTCAGATCAGTTCCACCAAATATGATGGAAAAGGGGACTTGGCAATCTAGTGTAGATCACAATTATGGCATGTGATAATATAAATCCAATTTGTTTGGAACCTTTACTTATCAGTTTCTTTACTTGTTAGCTGCTTGATAAAACAGTGCTGATGTTGTAACATTTTTATGGGAGCCTTCATAGAGCCATGCCGCCACCCCCAAACTTTTAGTTTCTCTTTAGTTAAAATTTTTTATCTGTTTATAAGTCGTCTGTTATTCTGCTTCCTTTGTACTCTGCATAATTTGTTAATTTCCACCAGGCTATGGGATGCAGGACAGCCTAATGGTTACTGGACTCTGGACTCCCAACCAAATGGTCGAGTTTCGGGTCCCAGCTGAGATCATAATTTGTGTTGTGTACTTGCCTCTCTCTACCCAGCAGTATGAATGGACACCAGCAAAATAACGCTGGGGGCAACCTGGCCTGACAGAATGCTGGAGAGTAACCTGTGATGGACTGACATCCTATGTGGCAGGGGGGAGAGGGTAGAAATACTCCTTGAGTCACTTACTACAGAGACTGGAGTTGAGCTTCGAAGGCTTTAAATTACTTTTTCAATTTTTCTGTCCAAAATAAGCCACATATTTTTACTCTCTCACTTGACTTTAGAAATAAATATTTTTAGCCCTTTGACTTTTATAAAAAATGTAAACATTATATATTGTACCTAATAAGAGCCTGCCAGCTCTCCAAGCATGAATACCAATGACACATTGAAGGTTGTGTGCATAAACAAACTCCTTCAGCGAAATGCCATCTTTGAAGCTGGTAATACAGCGCAGCAAGCAGTCAATGTTACAATCACACAAACTCTTCCTGAAAATTGACATGAACATGAAAGTATACGAGGTAACCATACTAAGCTTACATGTATCACATGTCATTTTCTGACCGACAGACCCAAAATCAGGAAACGCATTCAGTGATAAACGAAAGTAAAGAGGATGGTCTGCACTGCAATATGGAAAAAGGTGCAATAACAATACAAGGGATATGAAAGGGTGAAGATTTCGACTTTGCCTCCACATGTGAAACCTTGATGGGTTACACCCCCACCCCTCCCCCGTCCGGCCAACCCTAAACCGGGAATAATAGTCGAAACTGGTCTTTTAAGACCAACCACTACACAATTAACTAATTTAAAGGGAGACACATAAGACCTAAAGTTATATTACAAATTGTTTATAAAGATTCATGATTCGTCGACTCACGGACAAAACATTTCGAACACTGCACATCGAACTAGCGGGAAAACCAGCTTAGCTTATTATCAATTAAATATTTTCCTGAAAAGAAAAGTAGACAAAATTAGGAAATGCTTCGATGAGTAAGCTTAAGCTTATCTAACAGAGCCACTTACTTAATTCGATCGGCAGTGGAAAAATTCCCGGTCTCCGATGTAAGGGAAGCGATCAGCAAGATCTTCATGAATCAATGATATTTATCGATATTTAACTCTTCCAACTGTTTGGATAGCAGAACAGCAAAATGGTTGCTTGAAAAGGTGATGCCGGCTCACTGGAAGACCACAGATGTAATAAAAGTTATCTTTAATTCTGTGTTATACCAAAAGTTGGCGGGAGTTGATGATGTGTCGATTTTGTAAATATTGACTGACCTCATTGCAGGCTAGTACGTAGTGTAAGATTATGTCCCAAGACAGATAAATGACCTCAGTAACCACGCCGGATATCCCTGTCATTGTGTGGACATGGCGGTCGCAAAAGAAAGGCGATCACCGCTAGTGCAGCACACAGGCGGCTGCCATTGTGGAAGGGTTCGATTTGAAGTAATGGCCCCTGCAACGATTCATGTCTACGACTGCAAGTAAATGTTTTAGCTTTGTGCAATCATGAGCTTTTGGAACGAAAACACAATAGCAAAATTGTTCTATTGTTTCTAATACTATTATAAATAATCAAAACCTAAATCAAGAATACAATATTTAAATTAAAAAGTAAACTATAAATTTACAGTGATAAAAAATACAATATTTAATGAAATAAAAAGTAAAAAAAATTCTAATTAAAAGCCTTAAAGAACAAATGCGTTTTAACCACGCTTTTAAAAGTCTCGACGTTAGTTTTTAAAAGTTTTGCAAAGGGTTGCAAGTTATTCATAAGCTGCTGACAAGCCCCTATCAGTAGACCAATTCTGGTTGCCGTGGCTTGGGGGACTAAAACGAAATTATTTACTCATGCCTAAGCCTTAATGCAAAATGATAGAATATTAATATATCGGAATTGGTCTGTGCTGAGCCATTCTATTTAATACCGACCCCCCAATCTATTGAGGTGTACTGGGAAATCTGAAGGGGAGGGAGGGGGGTCTTCAAACATTTTTCCAAGGGGGCATTATGTCTGTGCCTTTAATTTCTTCTTTTTTAGGGGGATGTGTCGGCACTTAGATCTTTCTTTCCAGAGGGGTCTTCAAAAGTTATTTCTGAGAAGGCAGGGTGTGGACATAAACAGAATGGGCCAAGGGGTGGTGACTGATGAAGGTAGTTATCTGCCCATAGTGGGAAATTTTTGACCATTTTAGTGGACTCTTTAACACATTTGATTATCTACAACTGCCCTGTGGTGGGGCATGAAGGAATGTCAGCTAGTTATAAATACCCCTTCCCACCACCCTGGAAGGTCTGTAATATTCTGCATAACTATTATTGCATTGATGGTTTAATGTTGTTTTACTTGATCATTTTTTCTCCCCTACAGCTGCAGCATTTGCAAGAAGAAACAAAACAAACATTTTATTGTTCCACATGATGACTTTACCTTGTTAGAGGTAACTATCATATCAAGCTCATTGTTGATGCTCTTGTTTCCTGGGATACCTAGGAGATTTTTTTTAGGGCATGCAACTTGAGAGACTGTCCTTTGAAGTTGTTTTAAACTTCAGAAACTGGCTCTTCTGCTGCTTAAAGCACCAGTATTACATCATGAATTTTCAATAACATTATCATTACAGTTGTCCTGTTTATCTCTGGAAAGTATCTCAGGGAACAACATCCACCGGAATTGACAACGATTAATATTATCTTCTCATTCATTTGCTTTGCACGCATGCCTATCATTGCAAATGCTGAAGCTTGAACCTTGCATTTGAACTTGTTTTTGTTTTTGTCACATTAATGTAGTGTTATTATTTATATCACTGATGAAAGGCTAAACCCTAAATGTCTGAAGGGTTTCTTCTGGCACCCTATATACCTTTATCACACTTCTTAAAAAAATGTCTGATTTTCTAATTTGTGACATTTGTTATGTTCTCTTTGTTTAGGGTAAAGAACATCTAACATGCTACACTTTCAATACTCATGCTGCCAAACACCTTTTCTGTAAGACATGTGGTGTACAGAGCTTTTATGTTCCTCGTTCTAATCCAGATGGTTTTGGAATCATGCCACATTGTTTGGACGAGGGTACAGTGGAGAGTGTGGAACTAGAGGCTTGCGATGGAAAAAACTGGGAAAAATTCATTGCTGAAAATCCTGAAATCAAAGAACGATCTAAGAAATAGTTTTCATGTAAGGGAGGATAAAACTCCACACCAGTTTCTTACTTATACTAGCCTCATATACAGATGTTCTTCTGGCTCCTCAGTGTGTCAAAACAAGATGTGCTTAGAGCATGGAATGTAAGTACTGGTAATCACTGCCAAGTGGACATCTTACTCGTTACGAGGGATACCTAGAGTACTGTATAATTATAAATTAAGTGAATATTGTAATTTAACAACAATATAACAAGTGGCTATACAACAGAACACCAAAGTGAATCCTGAATGGTCTGTTTGAGCCATAGGCACATGAGCACCTTTGGACTTGGAGGGGCTGTAGCCTGCCTGCCCAAAGAAATTACACAATTACCGAATGTGTCAGCATTAAACAGGTATACAACCACCCAAAAATTGCAACTGCTGTTGCCCGAAACCTGAGCGTTTTGCCCAAAATATGTCCACAATTTTCGAAACAGGGGGGCTGCAGTTCCACCCCCCTTCACCCCCTGCCTTGTATGTCTATGGTTTGAGCTTTCATAGCAAGACAATCATCTGCTGACATAGCCAGTAAAACAGCTACACTACAGGACAGCTTAGGATGATGCCTCTATTACACACCTTTCCAGGAAAAGTGACTTAGGGTTAATGATATTTTGGGCTAATGGTATGGATCATTGTAATATGCTAAAGGTAATAAAACCTCAAAAAAAATGTTTTTAGCTTAGGTACAATAAGTCCAATGAAAATATTCATTTTCCCAAGTTAGCCTAAAAAGGTTCTTATATAAGGCTATTTAGATTGATGCAGTCTATTTTTTTTTCATAAAAATATATGTACCGTATTTTCTCAATTAGACACCCCAGTGTGTACTTAAAACTCGGCCTTGAGGACCCGGCATAAATTATTGGAACCCAGTGTTTATTTGAGGCCAGGCGTTTATCAAACTGGAATTTTTTCATTAACTTTGAAAGCCTTGTTATGTACTGGTTTTACATAAAGTTTACTGAATTTAAGGCAAAATTGACAAAAACGTATGCCAATAAACACCCCAATGTTGCCAATGCTGTCTCTAGTGAAAACATTGAATTATGAACAAATCTTTCAGAATTAATTGCACTGTTAGAGCATGTTGGCTTGTAAACCCAAATCATTGCACCTGTTAATTGACAAAGTTCATTTGACTGAGACTGAATTCAAATAAACATCGAGCCTCAAATGCCAGAATCTCGATTAAATGCCAGCAGCATGTAAGTCTCCTTAATGAGATGCAATTATCGGTCCGTATATGGATCAACAACAGTCTTACTGACAGTCAAACTGTACATATTGTATCAGATTGTGTATATTGGACAACCCTCTGTTATTAATGAGATGTAAATAGGCATTGAAGACAGTTTTCTACAATCCCGCACCTTGGTGAATCAAAAGACCAACTGATAATTTGTGCCATCTAAATTATATTTTAATGTCCATATTTTAATCCTGGGTAGGTGCATAGTCTACTAATTTGCCAAGTTTGGACTACTCCACATTTTCAGTAAGGTTCCTTGCCTTGGGATTTTCATCCAGGTATTTCTCCCAGTTGTCCCAGTTTAAGGCATCACAAGAGACAATAGTTGCTTTCTGCACCGTTCCTTCATCCAAACATTGTAGGGAAATGCCACGCCCATTTGGGTTAGTTCGAGGTTGGTAGAATGGATGGACTCCACAAGTCTTACAAAAATAGTGCTTAGCTTGGTGAGTGTCAAAAGTGTAACAGGAGATATTCTCCTCTCCCTAATAAACAGAAAGAACAAGAACTTGTTAAATTTGTTTCCGATTATACTGGCCATATTCACAATAGCCTTAGAGTGCTGTTACATTGTAATATATACATTAAAAAGTAGACAAACCTAAAAGCGGAGCTCCACATTTGTTAAAATACTTGAACCTGTGATCCAATGGAAACATTACACACCTCGATGAACTCTATGCCTGGGCCTGCGATATGGTCATGTGATACAGGTCAGCAGATGACAGCTGTCAGTTGACCATAAAATGATGTCGACTAATGTTAGCTTTAATGTTGACCAAGGCCTATTTATGGAGTATGGTTCCCCTCCCCTTCCCCCAGAGTCTGTATGCACAGGTGGTTGTATTGTTACATGACTACCACATTTTCTCAGCTTGATGGGTTTTCCAAAACTTCTTACCTGGTATTTAGTAAATCAGAAAAAAATCAACCCATCCCAAATTGTTAAGAATCAGTGCTAAAATCAGAATTGTTGTCTATTCAATGGACTGGTGATGCCATTATTACTCTCACTGCATATATAATGAGTGTTTCACAGTAACATGTCACATTCCAAAATCCTCCCAGGCATTATTAAGGGTTGTGTTACTCTTCCCCACTTAAAAGTGTAATGCAATCCCCTAATAACGCCTGTGTGGGAGGCTAGGCTACCATAGTCAAGTATGATCCTTTGTGGCCTTTCCAGCGTTGAATCTCACAGTTTAACAGGATTGGCTATTTGTCCCTCCCCTGTTGGCAGTGACCACATCACCTCGCCTTAATTGCTGCATATCTTACGCCTAGTCAGGGATTAACTTAACTTAGTCCATAACTTAGTCTATAATTGTGATGCAACAATAGATGTGCAGTGAATATAGCAATAGATGTACAGTGTAAATATGTGCCTTGTGAATAGAGGCACTGTTTTTCACAGGTCATTTGAATAATACCTTACCTGAAGTAATTTAAAATTTTCCTTTGGAACAAGAACAAGTAACATTCCTTTCTTTACACATATGGTACAGCTGTTGAAAAAATCAGAAACTATTCAAACCTCTTGAATATTGACAGAGACAGCTCTGCACTCAAACATGTTTTCCTTTTTCCCCAACATCCCATCACCCAAATTTGCTAATGGTTTATACTCCCTGTGTAAAGGGAGGTGTGAGGGCATCCATATAAGAGGGCGGGAGTGCTCATCGATTTTGGCCTCCTCAGGGTGTTCAGGACAAAGCGTCAAATATATTTCGCTGACACGGTCTCATTTAGGGTTGAACTCGAACAAATTCTGTTGTGTTGGAGGTCTAGATCCATCAGGTATGAATGATCTCTTTTTATTTGGGTGTTCAAAAAGGTTTAGCAACGCCTGGCGCCCAGATTGCTCTAATACATTGCTCTCTAATTCAAACGAATGCCACGCACATATTCTCATTGACAGAACTTGGCTTTCTTTAATATGAAAAGAGCTCTAATAGGTAATCGTTAGCCTGTGAAAAAGCGGTAAGTTAGCTTAAGATTTTCCGTTTGTGTTTTCTTGAGAGAAGTTAAGTGGGTAAAGAACAGGACAAAGTATTCAAGTGAACGCTTACTTGCAGTCGTAAGCCGTAAGCTCCGACTTCGCTGACACCTCAAACCGAACTTTACCACAGTGACATCCTCCGGTGTGTGTGACGAGTTCAACTGACATAGCGAAATGGTCCGCCTATGCCCTAACGGATCTAAAACGAGCCTGCAAATGTGAACCGTGAGACGAGATTACTTGGTCATTCTGGTACAAACCGTCATTTGTGTGGTCACGCAACGCCTCTATTTCCGTGGTGTGCAACATTGCCGAA
>OX393569.1:21923895-21938895 GCA_947652115.1 Blastomussa wellsi
CATATCCGTCAACATCGAACATCTCGGGCAGCAGAGCAAAAAAGATAGCATAAATCCAAATTATAACCACTCCAACAAACGCAGACTTGCTACTCACGGTAGTTTGGTAAACCCTTGGGTACTTAATCAGCAAATACTGAATTATAGCCAGGGCTAGCATGAGAAGGAATGAGGTGTTCATTGTTATGAAAGAAAAGGCTTGTGCAAAACGAAGAAAGAAATCCACGTCCTCCGTGTCTGACACATACTGCCACAAATACAAAGCCACAAACGCTGGCTCCACGATCAGGCCGGTCAGAAAATTGGCGCTTGTTAAACCAGCGATCACAATTGCAGACGGAGTTCGGAGACACTTCAGAGGGTCTTTGAAGAAAGTCCATAGGAACAAACCATTGCTGATAACTGTTACCACAGCTAGTGCACATAAGACAACTATAACAAAGGCTTCGGTTGCGTTAAATGCTTCGAAGTCGCGAAAGCGAGTCGAGTTTGTCGCATTCGTTGAATTCATAGTTTGCTGTAGTTTGTTGTTAGAGCAAACTGTGTACTGTCCAGCGTAAGTTGGAACTGTAAAATACAGCTGAACAGTCTGATTAACGACTATGCTGCAGAAAAGGGGCTACCAAGAGCTTCTGTTCGCCCACAAACTTGGCCGGGAAGGAACAGCCGGGCACATCCTGGGAAAAAGGCGCGAGAGGCCTCCTGGGCCGGGCCGCTTTCTTTGAAAGGCATATTATTCAAATTAGATCAGTGATGACGTCATAAGGTAATGGTTATACAGCCGACGAGGCGCATAGCGCCGAGTTGGCTATAACGATCAAATGTACCGAAAATGTGCGCGGTACACTCTCACTCACTCTCTCACGATTGATTCCACTGATTCCACACCACGAATATGTATTTTAGCCTCTTTAATGTCGATGTCCACTCCTTGATATTTTCCTATTCGATTTACATTGTGCCATGATCAAAAAAACAACTCTCTCCGATTACAACTGTCAATCAAGATAATCACTTAATAAAAACAACAGATACAAATGTCTCTTCCGGTCCTAATTATTAAGTCACCGATTTCCGGTCACACTCCCCTAAAAATTAACGTTCTTAATTTTTACTACTCAGAACGCAAAGTTCAATCAAGTGTAGAATCGCTGTCTGCAATGAGCTTGATTTTCGCTCTCGCGTCGTCAGCTGCTTTCCTCTTTGGTACACTCCTGATTGGCTCTTGGTTCTCACTTTCGTCTTCCTCTGCCGGTTCCTTGCTGCAGCTCCTTATTTCAAGGGGGCACACGAGTTGAAGTGGGCGTCGGATTCTGTTCCCGTGGTGAAGTAAGACAACTCCCCTCACAACACCATCTCTCCCCTTGACTAGTTGGATCACTTTTCCTTTCTTCCACTCGCCTCGGTTTCTGCTCTCTCCTACCACTAGTACTATCTCTCCAATCTCAGGTACTTGTTGCTTGTCCTTTCTGTTCACTCTGTGCGCTTCCATCAAACTGTGGATATACTCCTTCTGCCACCGGTTCCATGCGTGTTCTCTGGCATTCTTCAGGCGTCGGTATAGCTTGGTGACTTCCTCCTCTTCAATCTCAATATCCTCCAAGTCATAAGCGTTTTGGCCCCACATGAGTGTGTTTGGCGTCAAGGTTTGTGGTTGGCCCTCATCACATTCAACGTACGTCAGGGGTCGATTGTTGAGATGCTTCTCGATGTCCATGATCACCACTTCAAGTTGTTGAAAGGTAAGGTGTGTGTTTCCTAGCGTTTTGTACGCCGTCTTCTTGACTTCCTTGATGAGCCTTTCGTACATGCCTCCCCACCATGGAGACTTGGAGAGGTTGAACTGCCATGTAATCTCTTGCTGTGCAAGGAAATCTTGCAACTTCTCACTTTTGCGAATCCTTTTGATCCATGTTGCCGTTGTCTTGAATGTCGCAGCGTTGTCTGAAATGATGCGCTCAGGTCTTGTTCGTCTTGTTATGAAGGCGTTTAGCTTCCTTTGGAATTCTTCGGCTGTCTGGCTTTTGGTAAGTTCCAGGTGAACTGCTCTCGATGTGGCACATGTGAAGATAAGTACATATGCCTTCTCCTCCTTCGTCTTTCCTTCTTTGCATTTCAGCGGTCCGGCAAAGTCTACACCCACGTACTGGAAAGGGCGACTGACATTAGTACGAAACTCCGGAAGGGCGGAAGTAGTTGGCGCTCCGTACGGTTTGGTGGCGAACACCTTGCACACGTTGCAGTCGCGAATTTCCTTCTTCACCAGGGTGCGGAGTCGAGGTATCCACCATTCTTCCCTCAAGGTCGCCATTGTGTTGGCCACACCCAAGTGCTGTATTTGGGTATGAACGTGCTGGATAAGCTTTCGAGTCAACTGTGTATCTTCTAGGTAGACTGGATGGTATCCTTGGATTCTCCCATTGCATTTGAGGAGGTTCGTCTCCTTATCTCTGACTAACTCCCACCCAGGCCTCTTCAAGTCGTCTGGTATCCCTCTTTGTGCTCTTTCCACCCAGCGTCGTTTGGCTTCTGCGAGTTCTTCGGTACCCAATGGGCCTGACATCTTCCTCCCTTTCTTTGATTTGGCGCGGCAGTTGGTGTTGAACCTCAGCGCCCAGGCAGTGATCCGCAGTGTTTTCCAATACGTGTTTCGCGAGAGTAGTTCGCCCCACTCATCTGTCTCTTGGTCTTCTGTACTGCCTGCTTCCTGTTCCTTGGTCTTGGCTGGCACTTCCTCCCTTGTGTACGCCACAATATCCTTCAGTGGCCTCTCTTCCTCTTGTGTCTTAGGTGTGCAATTAAGGATTGGCTGGGGTGGCCAGTCCTCCCTTGTCAGTAGCCAGCTCGGTCCTTCATACCATTCGTTCTCTTCCATCTTGGTCAGGGGTGCGCCTCTACTTCCCAGATCAGCGAGGTTTCGTTCTGTGGGGCAATACTTCCATTGGATTTCGATTTCTTCCGTTATCTGGGCCATTTTCCGCACTCTGTTTTCGACGAACACCTTCCAGGACTTTCCGGGATTTAAGATCCAGTACAAGGCCACCATGCTGTCCATCCAGATCGTGATGTCTGACAGTGGCCATCCTCGCAGGGCATTGTGGACATTCTTTGCCAAGTTCGCCGCCATTTGACCACTGATCAGTTCCAATCTTGCTATGGTAGTGTCTCGCTTGGAGATTCTTGATTTCGATGTAAGAAGGCCCTTGACCATGCCTGCACTGTGTTCTACGACTGCTATTGCGGCAGCACAACAGGCCAGATTGCTTGCATCAGCGAATATGTGAATGTGTACTGTTTTGGCCTTCGGTACGTTCCTCATGATGCTTCTTGGCACCGTCACGCTCTTTAACTGTTTCGCCCACTTGGTCCACTGTTTCTCTAGGGGTTCTGAAATCTTTCCATTCCATCCGTTCTTTTCGTCACACGCTTCTCTGTAGATCCGCTTCCCCTCCACAGTAGTCGGTGACAATATGCCAAGAGGGTCGTAAATGCTGCCCAAATGGCTGAGAATCGTTTTCTTGGTAACGTGTTCTTCTTCAGCATGTTGTCGCATGGTAACTTCTATGGTGTCGTTTTGTTTGTCCCATCCGAGTCCTAGGATTTTGCTTGGATTGGCCATCCCGTCACTCTCTAGCTCTTGAAGGTTGGACTCCCATTTGTGTACTGGAAATCTTGCCTCTTCCAATATCTGGGTGGCTTCCGACTTGAATTTGTCCAACTCTTCTGACCCGTGACCAGTTTTCATAAGGTTGTCCACATAGGTGTTTTCTCGTAGCGCTTGAACTGTTTCTTTAAACTCTTCTGTTTGTACGCTGCAGTGATGATGAAGGGTGGCTCCTAGTATGAATGGGCTTGCCTCTGCTCCGAAAGGTACTCGCGTGAACCGGTAGTGTTCTTCTCGTCCATCTTTCTTGAAAAGGAAGCGGAATGCATCCCTGTCTTCTTCCTTTATTCCAACTTGTAGAAACGCCTTTTCTATGTCCCCGAGTAGGATATCTTTCGACATTCGCGCTCTAATCAGTATGTCCCACATGAGAGGCTGTAAGGGCGGTCCTCTGTACATGCAGTCATTGATACTGTTCGCGAGATAGTGTGGTTTGGCGCTTGCATCGAACACCATTCTGACCTTTGTTGTAGCCGCATCCTCTCTTATTACTGGTTTGTGTGGCATGTAGAACACGCGCTCCCCTGTTGGAAGCTCAGGAACCTTTTCAATAACTCCGGTTTCTTCCTGGGTCGCTATGATCTTCTCGTACTCTTCTTTAAGCTTCGTGTTCTGCTCCAGCTTCCTCTCCACTCTTTGTAGGCGTTGTCTGCTCTGTACTTCATTGGTCTCTGCTAATTTCCGTCCTGGTATCCAAGGAACATTCACTTCGTACCTCCCATCTTCTTTTCTGGAAATGTTCTCTATGAATTCTTTGTGTACGTCCAGCTGAGAGCTCTCTCCCCGGTCTTCCACTCCTAACACGTCCAGGCTATACAACTGTTCATAGTCGCTCACTTCTCTTGTGTACAGGCATCCGTCTGTTGCACGATCACCGCCATGAACGACCCACCCAAAGGTCGTCCCTTCGACTATCGGCTCCCCAGGTTTCCCCTTAAACACCTCTTCTGTCTTGATTCGGCAGTACGTACTGTCTCCCAGGATCACATGGATTGTGTAGTCATCTCCCGTGCTCTTGTAGAATTGTTTGTCCTTTGTGTGCTCGTACTTCCATTTCAGGGTGCTTAGGTCTGTTCTTCTGATAGTCGTGAAGTCTGCCATCTTAGCTCCAGTGACTTCGATCCGTTCTCTCGCCTGTCCATCCACTGAATCCATGGTTAGGTCGAAGATAGGCATGCACTGTTTCTGTGTTCCGCTTAACGTTACAATTTGCCGAGTTTCATGACGTACTGGGTTTAGCTTAAGCCTTTTGATTGCTTCTGCTGAGATGAAGTTCCTGCCGGATCCTGTGTCAAGGTACGCCCATAGTGTGGTTCCATTGATCTTAACGGGGATAATAGCTGGGAGTGTCTCCTCGGCGGATGGCGTGTACACGGTGAGTACAGGATTCTCGTTTCTGTCGCAGATGCTAGTGTGGTGTCTCCCTTTGCACTTGAAACAGCCACGGCTTCGGCAATGATGGCCAATGTGTCCTCCTCTTCCACAGTTGTAGCACAATCGGTTATCCGTTAGAAACTTCCTCCTGCTCTCCAGTGTCTTGTACGTTTCACAACGGTCTCCCCAGTGGCCCTTTTTGCAGTAGAAGCAGACGGGTGTGGATTTCGTTTGATCTGATTGCTGGTTCTCCTCTCCTTCTGCAGCATACCAAAGTCTCTCTCTCTTGTTGTTGTCTCGGACGGTTCCTGGCTGTTCTTCCATTCTGTTCCTTTTCAGCCACCCCTGTAGGTTGTTTATCAGATGCTCCATTCTCCAGCTTTCCCAGTTGTCGTCAGTCCGTACCAAGTCAGGCTTCACGTGGGGTAGCTTGTTAAGCGTAGAGATAACAAAACCTTGCAACATTTCTGCCTCTCCCATCGTTATCAACGCGTCATAATTTCTGCTGAGATTTTCATAAAATTCTTGAATTCTTGTAAAGTGGGTTCCTCTTACGCTTGGAAGATTGACGATTTCTTGTACGTGTGCATTAACCACTAGCTTGTTTTGACCATACTCGGTCTTCAATCGTTCCCATGCTATTTTGTACCCGATCTCGCTGGGTTTGAGATTTCCGATTTTCCCACGCACTGCAGGGGTAACCATCTCCAAAAGATAGCCGAATTTTTCTTCTGGACTTATCGGTTTCACATGGACTTGCGTGACGAACATATTTTCAAACCGCACCCAGTCGGTGGGCGTTCCCTTGAATGGCGTAATCTTTAATTTCGGTAGTTTAGCGCTTGTAGCACGGGCGTTTGTTTCGATTTCCAGCTTTTTCTTTGCCATATCCAACTCCGCCTCGAGTTTCTCTTGTAAACACTGCCGCTCGTATTCCTGTTGTCGTTCGCGAAACTCGATCAATCGCCGTTCGTCTTCCATTTGTTGTTCACGCCTTGTGCCTTCTTTCCGCCGTTCGCTTTCCTCGCTTTGTTGTTCCTGTTTGTTCTTTAAGGTTCTTGCAAGCTTTTCCTTGTCCTCAACCAATACAGCGTACTTGGATCTGACCTCTTTTTTCCACTGTCTCACCGAGCGAGATGACAAACCACGATCAATTTTCAATTCCTCTGTTTGCGCAACAAGATCCGATAACTTGGCGATGAGTTTTCCTGCCCTTTTGTCGGCGATTTCCATCTCTATGTAATCTCCAACTTGAATCATTTCATCTGTTTCCTCCAAAAAGTATTTTAGTTTGTTGATTTCCTTGTCTATGTCCTTTTCCAGGCGCTGTTCGTCTTCGCTTGGGCCCTCGGTCTCCGGATCACTCATGTTTGCTTGCCTCGTGTTGTTGTACACAAATGTTTCCTCGATAACAGTTCCGATCCTGGTCCCGGCACCACAAATGTACCGAAAATGTGCGCGGTACACTCTCACTCACTCTCTCACGATTGATTCCACTGATTCCACACCACGAATATGTATTTTAGCTTCTTTAATGTCGATGTCCACTCCTTGATATTTTCCTATTCGATTTACATTGTGCCATGATCAAAAAAACAACTCTCTCCGATTACAACTGTCAATCAAGATAATCACTTAATAAAAACAACAGATACAAATGTCTCTTCCGGTCCTAATTATTAAGTCACCGATTTCCGGTCACTCATATCCAACAAGCGCGAGTGGAACAATTATTTTATTAAAAACGCCCCAAAAATATTGTACAAACATTGAAAAAATGCATTCTTTTACGCATACACCTTTTTGGTAGGTCAATGGTATATGAGCTCATATACCATTGCCTCTCAACCAATCAAAACCCAGGAAATGCAATATACCATAGCTAGTTTTTAATAAGAGCTGATATACCATTGCCTCTGAACCAATCAAAACTCAGGAAATGCAATATACCATAGCTAGTTTTTAATAATTAAAAATACTCAGGTTGAATCAAATCCCTGAAGAAGTCAGGCCGTGCCTGACGAAATATTGGAAAGAAATGCAAAGATAAATAATCCCAACCGTACAGTCAGCCTTTCTGTTTTCAGTTCTTTCATTTCGCTACATTTGCTGATCAGATCCAACTAGGATCCGGTTCCTTTGCATTGTCCGTTGGCCCTTTCAAAAATATACACTGTTCACAGGTTCATTAATAAACTATTGAAGCAAACTTGGCAACACAAATGTGCATCACAAAAGAAACAAAATGACACCCTTTGTACTGTTACCATGACCACAGTTTTGCAATGGTGCTGTCTTAATAAAAACTGAAATTCCCAGTTTTTGTCTTAAACCAAGAACCATCTACCGCAGCCAATCCAATGATGGGAATTAAGACAATATGGGAACTATGGCTGTTCCCAAGTAGAACCCTTTGCATCCCTTTAGAGGCTGCAAAAAGGGATATTTGCTTTTTACAGAGAGCGACTGGAGCTAAAAGAGTTGCTATGGCAACAATACTGAGGGTGCCATTTTGTTTCTTTTTTGATGAACACTGTATATTTTTCAAAAGGGCAAACGGACAATGCAAAGGAACCGGATCCTGGTTGGATCTGATCAGCAAATGTAGCGAAATAAAAGAACTGAAAACAAATGCATACTTGTGGTGCCAAGTTTCATGAACAATGCTTCAATATTTCCAGAGATATTTTTATTCAGTATTTTACCACTTTTTAGTTGCAAAACCTCATGGCATCATCACTAATCTAATTTTCGTAATAGAAAAATGTCAATATCTCGGCTCTGAAACGAAAAAAGATATCAAAAAAATAAAAACGCCATTCTTCTGTATTTCGAAAGGCCTATCAAATAAGCTGAAAATATTTTTCATTTATTGCATGGCAAGGAAAATCCGAGCGTTCTGAATTGGTCGGAATTTTGCCATACGGACCGTTTCCATAGAAACGGTACTAAGCCGCGTTATTTTCTAAAGCTGGATAATTTAAAATCTGCAACTAAAACTGCGTAAAGTATGAGTTGTTCACGGCATCAACTTACATTACGTCGGAAAACCTCTGAATTCCAGTCACCAAAAGAACGTTTTTAAAAAGCAAATTCAGTCGAATTCTTTTTCTTTGAATTTCGCGAAGCTTGCTCGTCACTTCGCGACTCGTTTGCGCCGCTTCGCGTCTCTTTGGTTGAGAATTATAAACAAGAAAACCTCTGGAACCAGAAAATCCTGTCTACAATTTCATGATTGGATCGATGCTCTGAAAAGAATAAAGAAAATTATCGGAAAAAATAATATTGTACAAAAGAAAAAGAGATCTCTTTTTATTATATAACATAACAACGTCTACTTTTGGAGCTGAGGCAGAAAGTTCTTACAACCACGCTGGGCGTAGCACTTTGCCCCAAACCTCAACCCCGCTGGGCGTAGCACTTTGCCCCAAAATTAAAGTCACGAATCGAGAAATAAATGATTTACTTAAATGTATAAGTGGACCATGACTTTTTGATTTACGCTGTGCTGTTACTGTTTGGGCCGTTGAGATTCTGAACGCTTTAAAGACATTGTGTATAGTTTGCAATAACACGGAATTACTAGATCAGGAACATTGGACAATTTTACCCTCTTTTTCAACGAAGTATTGAAAATGCATTTGCTTGTTTTGTTTGTGTCGCCTCTTTATATGTTGTACGTTGCTCTTAACTTAGAGAACCGGGCCTGATTCCCTTTATTGCTCCTGTGATCCACAGAGTGCAAAACTGTTGTATATTTCCTTTTTCTGGAAGCAGATTTTCTCTCGAATTTGATTTTACATACTAATTTACATGGTGTTACACTGCTGAAAAATACTAATGTTAACACATTTCAAGTGTACGTGTCAAACTGTGCAAATAATAAAACACTTCCATTGATTACGCTGTTAGAAATCAAAAAGGTGAATTTCAAGAAGAAACGGTCAGAAACGCATGGGCTCAGTACAGATCAATATAAGTCTAAATACAAGAAAATATATTTTCGTCCACTCTTGGTTCAGGGCTTTCTAATCATGATCTCTTAATTTCATTTATTTGAATTTTGAGAATGTACAAAAATGGCCCAGTCAAACTGAAATCTCCATAGAACGATCAGTATTTTTATCATTTACGTTTCCATTTCTTTCCGTTTTCCTTCTAAAAAAGAGTATTTTAATAGTTCGGCGATACGTTGGTAGGCGCCAGGCGTAAACAAAAGTATCCAGGCAAACTTTGAGAAATAACAGCATATCCGAGATTTCAAGAGCTATCTGAAAATTCTTAATGGTCTGTGATGATAACTGGCTCGACGAATACAGGAATATCTGAGCAGTTGTAACGTGCGGTAAGGCGGACAACAGAAGGATAGCTGCCAAATACATCGCTACTGCTGTAAACTGCTGTTGCAAGTTCTCACGGCGAGATTTTCGATTTCTTCTTGGTGAAGATGTTTCCTCCGGAAGTTGAAAAGCCCGCCCTCGTTGAACGTGGCGTCTAAAAGCTACATTCAACAAAAACAAAATCACCATCAAATTCACTGACAGGAATGACGAATTTACAGCCAGATTAATCTTCAGAAAAGTGTATTGATCAATTCCCGTGAACTGCAAAGACGTGAAGCACAGTAAGTACACTAAGCTCAGTAAAATGAAAATAATCGCGTTTCTCTTGGTAACGATCCTTTTGAAACTGTGCGGACATTTGATAGCGATGTACTGTGACCAGGACAACGCCAACACAATTAGGAATGAGTAGCAAATAGCCACGGTAGAAATGTTGCTTCCCGCTGTAAAAAGCGTTTTCAAAGCTCCATTCACTGCATCCATTCCCTCGGAGTACACAATATAGTAATACGCTGCGAAAAAAGGCTCAGTCGTCAGCGCGGTAAGCAGATCCGCTAAGCTTATGCCCACAATAAAACTTGTTGTTGGGGCACTAAAACAATTCAGCGGGTCTTTCCAAATGGCAATAAGAAGAAGAACATTACTTGTAATTGTGGTAACAGATAAAACGGACAGACACACAGCACTTGCTAGGTGAATTGTCTCTCCAGCCATCTTGTTTTCCTGGTTTCGCTCGTTTCCAACGCAGTTTTTCACTGTTTGTTTGCAGTGGTCGGTGCGAACCGGAACATACAGAGTCGTCTTTTCCTAAAACGCCGGCGGTTTGCATTGGCACCAGAAAGTGATCGTTTTGACAAAAAAGGCAGTTGATATAACTTAATTACCCGCCTATAGTGATCTGTAGTGTTTTCTTCACTCGAGTCTGTGCGGAAATTACCTCATCAATGCATGGAAGTAAACCCTGGCACGATTATATCAGTTTTCTATCCTCACAGCGCAGCAGGTGATAATTTACTTTGTTGTTGATATTCAGAACAAAATCAGCCTTCTTTTCATTTATGATTCAATTCATATCATCTTTATTGAGGTTTTGTGGTTCTACAATGTTTTCTCGGCATTACTAAAAAAAACCAAGAGTTTAAAGCGAAACGTATAAATTGATTTGACACGCGCCAAACAGCGCAATCTGACAACCCGTCCGCAGCTGTCGAGTTTCTGAATAATATTTGAATTTAGTGGCTGTAATTTTGTTGATTTATTGTTATGTCACAATGGTTACAGAATACTGCAACAAAGTAAATTCATTTAAAAAATGATAAAGCAGTTTTTTTCTCTTTTTACATTTGTTTTATTCTCTAACAATGCTTTTCGTTCAATTGCTATAACTACTGTTGGTTGATTTCAGTTTTCCTGGCGTAAAAAAGTACGCGTTACAAAACTTGTTTTTGAACATTTCCTAGGAGATTGTACACAGCACATTAAAAACTTTCCGCCATTTCCATGATAAGTATTTGGTAAAAATAAGCCAAAAAATAAGCTAAACAGACTAATCAGTTCTATTTACAAACGATTCCGCCGATAGTCGGTAATTATATCAGTAAAAAGCACCGCTTTTCAAGAACCTTTCACATCATCGTTCTTTCTTCAATAAAGAGGCGTTACATTTTTCAAATGTTTTTGATAAAGGCATCACCACTGTCAAGGGTAATTCATTCTTCAGTAAAAACTACGTTAAATAGCGGTTCCGCTGTTGAGGTCAAATAGCGGTGCGATGAATGGGGATTACGCATGCAAGGTCTTTTTTCCCATCGTTTTTTATTTGTATATTATACTAAGTGAACTGACACTGGGCTCTAACAGTTGAATGAATCAACAATCTGACAATTAATCTAGCAAGGCTGACGGATTGAAGAGGGCCGCATGCTTAGTATAACTTGTGGAAATGTGCATCACATCAATTTAAACCGCAGCCAGAAGGCTGTCCGCATGACCTCCTTCTTCACAAGTGAGACCATGCTAATGCAAAATGAGCGAGAAACAAGAGAACGCTTTATGTTGGAAGAACGAATAGATTTTCTGACAACTTTCTTTTAATAGGCAAGGTCCCAGACGATTACAGCTCAAAGCGAAGTTTTAATCGATCTTTTAGACAGTCGGTGCTTTTGAAAATCGACTATATTAACGGGAGACAGCACCAAAGAAATCGATTATGTTCATTAACACTGAATTTTAAACACTTCACTGTTCTCACAGCGTACTAGTGCATCATCAATTGCTTTCTTGATTTAACTGAGGTAGAAACTCAGCTGTGTTCTATTGAAAATCCTTGAATCTGATTGGTTCTCCCACTGTTTTATATTCGCCGATAGAAAACGATCGCGCGCACATTGCTCTTTGAACATGTGAACATGTTGGCATTTTCAAGCAAACCTCTGATTATACTGTTGCATACCTTTTTACCTCCCAGTTTCCACCATAGATTTTACTTCCAATAATTGCTACTAGCATCGTGGTGCGCAAATTTAGAGAAAATCATGTCACCGACGGATCATGATAGATTATGCAGCTAGGATTGTGCGGGCAAATTAAATTTAAAACAAAAAACACAAAAAAAAACGGTAAACTTCAGAAGTTTTCCGCTTCCTTTATTCTTGAAACAGTAAGCTCGTGACGGACGCCTTTTCCTTGGCAATGGCGGAGGCCATCATTTGTTTTTTTAATTTGTCCGCGCAAGTCCGCTCTCGACCCAGTACTTCACGGTATGAAAATAGGCAATGGTTTACTGGCTGAGCTGAAATTCACTAAAGAACGACAAAAAATCTTTACACCGGATGTTGTACAAAAGCAGTTTTATTTTTGTAAAAAGTCTTTTTTTCCGCTTTTCAGTTTACTGCAAATTAAATTTGCGCTTTAACTCACGTATACAGTTACGATTTTACTCAAAAACTAGCTGCGCACTCAGGATTTAAATAACTACCTGCTCCAACCTCTTTGACAGTAAGATGCGATTCCCATCATTCCTTGCGAGCCGTTGAAAAGAAATGGACTGCGAGCTCAGTCTCCTTTGCGTGCGGCGACAAACTGGCATCGAGCACTGAGCGGCGAAGACGCGAGCCTCGCTCATATTCTCTTCACGTTTTCAACAGGAACAAAAACCGACTGCTCGCAGTCTAGGAGAAGGTAGTTTAAATAACTTGAGTCCTGGACAAAAAATACGCCTCAAATACATCCTAGCATCAACTCTTAGGTATGCTAATTCCAACGATCCCTAAATGAAAACATTTAGTCATGAGCATGGTCCAGAAGCATAACCAGTGAAAAAGAAGAGAGAAACAAAACATAAATAGAATGGACAATACAATGTACAAGTACAGTTCCTTCTAAATAAAATTCAAACGTGTTCCAACTATAACGCCGTGTTAGAATACATACGAAAACTAGCCAAACTCATTGCCGGCTTGATAAGATGACAAGTGGGAAAACTTATATTACGATTTCCATATTATGAACAGAAAGGATTCCCTAGACGACAACAGCAAAAATACATTATATATAATTAAGCCACAGAGGACTTTCTGTGTTTACAAAGCCTCATCTAAACAAAGGGTGGATTGGGAGAAATCCCAAACCGTCGACTGCGTCTCGGGTTTGCTTATCTTTCAAAAATTCTCCCAACCCCCTGAGTGTTTAGACGAGGCCATATGAACACGGAAAAAGTACTCTATTGCTTTTATAAAATATTTCTCAAGAATTCGCACAAATTTAAAACGTCACAACCGTGTTTACATACTCTGATCTAAACACCCCAGTCGACCAATGAGAGCGCACGTAGTATCTCAGTTATTTTATATCAATATTGCACTGGTACATGTAATCTTCTCAGTCTTTTATAATATATGCGAATAGTAATTAGTTTAAAATAACAAGAGAGCAGTTCCGAAGATATCAAAAAGATCGGACCCCGAACTTTTACGAAATCGATTTACCCCGAACTCTTATGAAATAGATCTACCCTGAACTTGTAGGAAGCCGATCGGAACTTGAACAACACGGAACTCGGAATTTTTACGATTGGTTTTGAACTAAGACATTAATTTTTCTTTCTTTCTTGGTTATTCATCCTAACTAATGACATTCATTGAGAGGGTATTGAGCCCTTCTTATTTATATTTTGTTTTTGATTAAAAGTCTTGTTGAACGCGGAAATAGTCCCCGTTTAACTTCGACGCTTTCTAGTCGAAAGTCGACCAAACGTTATAAAATATTACAGCTCAACCGCACAGCAATTTCTTACACTTAACGTGTAATTCCAAACACACATATAATGCCCAATTTGTACGGTGTTCATATCTTTACTTTTTGTGGGCAATGGACGAACCCGTCAGCAAGGCTTTTGGTTTCTTCAAGCAGAGTATCAACAGACCCATCCCACAGTGACGCTGTACAACACGTGGACTCTTTCACTTTGATAGTTGGTAGTGTAACTCCGTACTCAACAAATCAAATGTTGACTAGCTAGTTTTCAAAATCTGACATGTCTCGTACTAAATCGCAGAACCCATAGAGGGTACAATATCGCCAAGTACACACTGCAAGCATCCCTTCAACTGAAGCCACCAGAGGCCCCGGTGTTTCGAGGCCCGCCATTGGTACCTGCAGAAGCCATCATGGCGGCTAGGTCCGTTGGGTCCCTGGAGGTAGTAGCTCTAAGCGCCTGTTCGGGTACCTTGGATGGGTCCGACAAGATTGACGTGGCTTTACTAAGGTCACGTAACGATGACAACGCCGCTAGAAAAAAATAATGCAATGTCGGTGTTAAAACGCAATGACATTTTAGCCCATATTTAAGGGAGGAATTTCTTCACGAAAAAAAGATCGTCTAAAACTAGTTCCTATAGAAGAATTACAGCATTAAAAACTTGCAACTTCCCGAACACTGTATTCATCACCAAAATATGGTTTGAATTCTCCTTGGATAATTTGGGATGTCGCGAAATGTCACGTGTATGAACGCAGGCCAGTTTAAGCTTGTGTTGCGGACGAACTCAAGCGCCTGGGAAGGTTGGGTTCATTCACGAAGCAGACGTATATTGTCTGACTACAAGACCCAGGCATGTGAAGTCACGCAACGCCTTCCTAGGTGGGTCGTCACGTCCGTCTGAGTAGTCACGCAATGTTTCTCCTTTTGTATGCAAGGATACGTTTATACTAACCAGGTCTGAGAGCTGGAAGAGAACAGTGTTGTTCTAGCCAAGCCAGTACTGTCCTACAGAAATCTTCTACACTGGCTGTAGATACCATGTTATTGTACTCTTCAAACAGCTGCCGCATTAACACGCTGAACTGACGACGAGTTAAAGTCAACAACATTCAAAATCATAGGGAAGATATCAGTGACGTCACCATTGTCATTAATGTGCCAACCAGAAAACTATTGGCTAGTGAAACAAAGACTCTTTTGTTTAACTTGTTGGCTATTTAAACAACAAAAACAATGTTTGTAAACAAAAATCTTCCCTATAGAGCAAGATAATTTGGTTTTATCAACTTGGTTGATAATAGGGTATTAACATGACCTTTTGAGGGATTATTGTTTATTGGTACCCGCGAAGTGTCATT
>OX393569.1:21943895-21973895 GCA_947652115.1 Blastomussa wellsi
CCCATCACTTGTGCATGCAATACTAATTGAGATCATTGTCCAGATTCTGGATCACAAAATACAACCTTCAAGCTGTGAAGTTCAGGTAAACTAGTTTACAAAGCAATGCTATCACTAACCTTATACTTCTCACGCTGCTCAGCTGTAACTGGTCTTGTCTGTTTAGCAGGAATCTAAAATACAATTTACAAATGATAGATTGTGTGATGTGACTGACTGAAAATATTATATATTAGTATATTCTCAGCTCCGACTATTGCATTTCTAGCTTTTTGATTGGCTAAAAAACTCCAACTATGAGCTAATAGTCGGAGTTTTACGTCATATGGAAAATCTTTCTAAACTTTGAACACTTTCTTCACACTTGAAAACTTCCAAAATTGTCTGTTTACCTTGTATTTGACCGGTTAAATAATTCGAGCTTGGTTTTCGCCACAAGTTGACGACAGATTGTCGTTTGCGTAGCTGTGACAGTCGGGGCGCGTGTGACCGGAAGTTGTATGCTCTTTCTGGACGCTTTGTAACATTGTGGAAATAAAAATCGGCGGCAAAATTCGCCCTTGTTGGATATGACGTGATTATAACCAACTCACGCTACGCGCTCGTTGGTTATTTTATCACTTCATATCCAACACGGGCTCATGGAATAATTGTTATATAGTTTTAATAATGTTATAATAATGAGTAAACATTCGTCTGCATCTCAGGTTCATAGCACACAGGTCAAAAGAAACAAATTCAGCCCACTCCAGCTGTGATATGGAGCAAAGCCTTGCTGAGCACAATGATGCATTTGGTTTAAAATTCTATTCTATTTGAAATTCCAACTGAAAAGCTTCACACAGTTTTCTTTGAAAACCAGTGATAGTGGAACCCCGCCTAGCAACCTCCTCACCCATACAGCCACCTTGTTATTACATTACTACAATACTTCATATTGGCCCAAACAAAAGATTAATATTGTCAGACATTTGTAGCCCTTTGATGACTGGATTAACAGTGTTACCTGTATTTGATATAACATGGCTTAAAATTGAACTATGTCTTTGAGGTTCATTATTGATACTTACAGGTATGGTCTGTGCTGGACGCACTCCTCCTGTATCTTGAGACTCGGTAACTAATCCAGTAGAGGAGACTGTGACAGCTGATTGCAAAACAACAAAACACTCACTCCTTTGCTCCCATGGTTTGGATGAAAACCAAGTGTGTCACAGACCATTGAAATGAAAACTGTTGTGTCAACTAATGTGTGGTTCAATTCTACCTGTAACCATCCCCCCATCCACTGGGGAACCTCTGGGACCAGTCCAGCCCTTTCAGCCTATATAGTACTTGTGGTCGACGAGGAGTCCCGGGGTGGGGAATTGTCTTATTCTGTATGCCCAGGGGTGAGGAATAGACCGCTAAATAAGAAAAAAATGGCAAATGCCCTGGGTGTGCCCGGCAGATGTAACATGCAGAATTGAACCACGCATAATTTTCATATTCTTCTGTTCAGGTCCTTCTAGCTTAGACCATTGTTTTTCTGTTTTAATATGGTTTTGCTGCATATCGCCATTAATCATTAATACCTGTAACAAATCTAAAAAATTAAATCTTGGATTTATTCAATACATGTGAGCACTGACCCAGTGGGCTGTTGGTTGCTGCAGCACTCATGGTGGCCACTGTGGATACGGATGACGAACTGATTGCTGCACTTGATGGGACAGAAACAGTAACCTAAAAACATGACAGTGTGATCTACATATTTATCACAAATTAACAATAAAACAGCGTGATCTACATATTTATCATAAATTAACAATACAACATTGAGATCTACATATTTATCATAAATTGACAATACAACATTGAGATCTACATATTTATCACAAATTAACAATAAAACAGCGTGATCTACATATTTATCATAAATTGGCAATACAACATTGAGATCTACATATTTATCATAAATTGACAATACAACATTGAGATCTACATATTTATCATAAATTGACAATACAACATTGAGGTCTGCATATTTATCATCATTTAACAATGAAACAGTGTGATCTACATATTTATCATATAATTTATCTCCATGATCCACTTTATTTAATGGTTATAATTTTTTAGAAAATTGTGAATTTTCAACTGTTTGATCTACAGTCTTCAATAAGTGAAATAAATTTAATTAATGACCACTTTATTTTACCCACCAAAGGTAAAGTCTGCATTCGGGCCTAGTGGCCCATCAGGCCGGAGCTTATCCCAGTCTCTACCAAAGACTGAAGATCAAATAGTGAAAAGCTCATCATTTTAGATTTTTTGGACATACCGGTACTAAACTGTTTTTAAACCTCCATCATTTTACATTCAGCGTTCGCAGTGGAGATACAATGACAGGACAAGACAGTTACCCACAAAGAAATAGATCCAATTGATCAGAACTGAAAGTACTGATTACTCACCGGCTGAAGGGCTGCCGATGAAAGACCCAGTTGAGCCAGAGACAATGCACTAAGGTTTACATTTGCAGGTAAAATAAGGCGTTGACCCTGAACAGCTGAGTGTCCAATATTTACCACCTGTGACACAGGAGTGGTCACCAACTCAGGCATGCTATTTACTTGGTCCGCATGTGTGTCTTGAATGGACATTCCCGGAGTCTGGATACCACCCTGAGGAGTCAGTATCACAGCTGCTGATGGAAAGACATTTTGACTGCCAGCTGCAGCAGTTGGTTTGTTTGGGGCCTGGTGCTTGATAGTAACTGTAGGCACTTGTATGCTCTGAGATGCAACAACTGCTGCTTGAAGTGATGATTGTGATGAGAAGCTGTTCACTTGCGTAGCTTGCTTATTTGATGTTGATGGCTGAATGGTGACATTAGGTGGTGCACGTAACAGTGACTGAAGGGCCTGGGTGATGGCATTTTGATTTTGTGGCTTCATTTGAAGTGATGGACGGACAGCTGCAGTTTTCTGTTGCACAGCCTGTGTCTGGTCTTGTTTATGTTGTGTTGCTTGTACTCCCCCAGTGCTACTTAAGGAATTTAGTGCACTGACAAGCTCTGTTGGGACAGGTTGTTTCTGCAACACTTGTTTCAACTGGTACAGCTGATTAAGCAATACTGGGTCTTGTGAACCCCCTGATGCACTTGAATCTCTTGCAGGCATTTGCACAGTAGCAGTAGATGGTGTTGACTGCTGAGTAAGGAGCTGGCCTATAACTGAGTTGCTTGCTGATTGGAATGATGCCGTAGCTTGAGGTGTGGTGGTCATCCCCGCTGAAGAGGATGCAGGTACTGAGAGCAACTGCTCTAAAAACTGTGTATTCGATACAGATGACAAACTACTACTGGCACTGTATGGTTGTGTTTCTGTAGCACTGGTGAAGGAAGCAGTTTGAGATGGCATGCCTGTCGCTGCAGCACTTATAAGATGCTGTGGATCAGACATCTTCCGTCTACGCTGGGGCGCCAGTTGACTCGGAGCTGCTGGTACCAGGGGGACTTGTTGCCGTTGTTGCCCCATATTAAGCAGAGATGTGTCTGACATGACTCGTGGAAATCTTCCTGACTTCCGCCTTCCAGACTGTTGGGTTGAGCCTGACGTCACCTGAGCAGATTGGTTGCTTATATCTGATGACTGCACTGTTGGCAAAGATGGAGGGGATGTAGGACTCCTGGACATGTTAGCTAGACTGCTCAGTCTGGAGTCAGACATATTTCTGGGCAGTCGAGCCCGTTTAGCCTGAGTAGCAGCTGATGGTGATGATGCTACCCTTGTACGGGGCTGTATGGACTGCAAATGTGCCACTAGGTTAGGAGCTTCCAGTTGAGGAGGTAGATTACTTTCCATTGAGGGAAAGAGGTTTGTCTGAAATGATGTTCCAAGTTGTGACAAGTCCATAGTGTACAACTGAGAATCTGACACATTTCTTGGCAGTCGTCCTTTCCTTGGTTGATTTGAAGTGTCAATCTGCCTTGATGAATTGAAAGGATCAACATTGCTCACAAACTGGCTTGGAGACACATTGCCAAGAAGAGACAATCCAAGCTGCTGAGCCTGAATTTCTTCAAGTGGACTCTGTAAGTATTGTTGTTGTGGTGTTGAATATGATGGCAATGGAGGCTCACGGTCAACAGGAGATGTTATAACAGCATTTTGTACTGGAGAAGTTGCATAGTGCTGTTTGTTGGACTGACTTAGGCCAGATGATTGTGCAGTCTGGACAGTTTGTTCTAATTGGGCAGTGAAGCTTTCTCTCTGCAAGTCATTGCTGTAATCAAAAGAATAACCAACAGCTGGATTTGTACTGGAAATATCCATGAGTACTTGTCCAGCAGGCGGCATACCCCGTTGGGACATCTGGGCATTGTTTCCATTGCTGGTGGAGAACATTTGCTGTGTAACAGAGTCGTAAGCTCCTGAATGGTCCATGACTTCATCATGCCCCGAAACAGCTGCTGTTTGATAAGGGACTCCTTGGTTAACAAACATTGCAGGATTGTTTGGTGATGTTATAGCAACAGCTTGGCATTGGAAATTATCTTGTTGAACAAAATTTTGCCCATTCTCCCCATTTTCCGCTTGTTTCGCTACTAGCATACCTAGAAGGCAACAATATAACAAATTACATGAAATCATCTTCACATCACATGCAAGCTAAACATTAAAACTGAGGTCGCTCAAAAGCTGGTCAGTGGCATTCATTTGGTACCCTGAACCCATTGACTCCTGGAGATTTTGGCAAAAAACATGTTTTTAGACATTTTGAACATTTTCTAGTCAGTTGTAGGCTAAATCTGCTTCAAATCTCTCAAAAATGCATTTGCCAGGGATTTCACAAGCATCACATTTAACTACATTTTAGCTCGGGCATGCGCACAAATCAGTGACCCACCTCTTTAGGCTTTTCATTTTCTTTATTTTTTTCACTTTTTCTTTCTCCTTTTTCACATCTTTTTTATGCATTTGTTGGCCTTTTATTGGGCTTGCTTTTGGTTCAATGATTGCCAAGAAAGCATAAATGAGGGTCAGTGAGGGAAATTTTCCTCCTAGTTTTTGACGGAAATTTCTAAGCGTTTTTGTGCATATTTCAAGCGGCATTAGCATAATCAATATCATCTGGGTATCATTGGAAAGCCCTTTCTGTCCTGCAGAACTGGGGCAAATTGGATTCCTATTTTGGTCAAAGCTGATGATGTCAGAAGCGAAACAAAGGTCAACGTCTGTCCCTGCCTGTTACGGCTGGTGTAGGAGTCAATGGGTTAAATTCTTAATTTTTTACAGTGATACAATTGGAGATACCTATTACAGTGAGCAGGGAAGGAATTTGAAGAACCAATAGAAAAACTCTCAGAGCAAGGCAAGAAACCACAAATAAACTCAGCTCACATACACATGGGACATGCGATGATCCAATAGTGAGTGCACTAAACTCCAGATTGAATCGTCCAGGAATGAGCCATGGCCTGGGCACCATACTCTTGGACAATACTCTCATACAGCACGTTTTTAAGGCATTAGCAACTTGAAGAGTAGGTGGCTAAATATCCTAGGGGGGTCCGAGTAACTGGCGACATGAAATAATGTGACTAGCAGAACTCTTGCAGTCGCCCGGTTTATTTATATGAGTCCCAGATAATTGTTAGACGAGCATCCCATTCAGGGGGGAGTAGAAACAATCCTAGTTAAGGTCTCCACTTAAACAACAGTTGTCTGCTGCTACCTTCTACACAGAAAATTATTTAGTCCTGAGCCTGACGGGCCACTATGCAGACTTGCATGCATAAATCTGAACCCAGGTCATATGGTGGGGGAGGTGAGTACCTTCCTGGTCTGTCAATAAGAGTTGCAGTCAAATAAATTCAAATTCTTACCAGTAAATGATTCAAAATGCTCCATAAATTCATCTAAATTTGGCTGTAAATTATCCAGAGTGGGCACTTGAAATACATCTGGTGCATCTAAGTAATTAAAGTGAATGAATAAGGTGAATAGAAGAGTGGTATGATGGACTAAGCAGGATTTTGCTGCAAACCTACAATGCACAGGACTGATGTGTTAGACTGGCTAAAATGTGAGCTTTTCAGGAATATGTCTTGATTTATGAAGGACGATTTTGATCCCTGGGCTGATAACTGGCATATGTTGATGAATATGGAACATGTCCACCCCTTGTACAATCCCATATTCCTCTGTTGGACTGCGATCAACCCCAAGCAGGAGAAATGTGAATCATAATAATTCTTTTGAAGCAGATTGATTTACATGCCAGAAGCGTATTCAACATGTGCATTAGTAATCAAAGCAATGTTAATAAATTTAAATTCATAAAATAATGTCAGTTCTACTCTAGATTAGTGAAGTTTAAGGCTTTCTTCGGTCATCATTATTACATACCTGTGGGTCGTTTTGATAAAGCCTGTTGTTCAATGAGTTCTTGTGGAATCACAGCACCTCCAAAAATTGTTGAGCGCGAGGTAAACAATGTGTCAGGCAGGCAGGACAATGCCATGTCTGAAGAAACCAGAAAAAAACAAATAATTTGTCAAGGAAATGAAATAAAAATGTGCCTTTTACACTTTGCTGAAGAGATCTTTTTAGCTGCTGACAATGCTTTCTCAACTGACAGGTGATGAAAGAAAATCACTTACTTCAAATAGTACAGCTTTCACTCGAACGGCAAAGTAATTGGTGAATTCCATGACTACTCTCAGTGATCACAGGGAGCCGGACAAACTGTTTGTGTGCACACATTAACATTTTTATAGTGAATGTACGGGATTTACAGAATGGTTTGCAGAATTGGACAAACTTACAAGAATATGAACAAATACTTGCTAAATAAACGTAAATGTGTATTACCTCTTGTCTTCTGTCGTTCCTTTGACTCAAATTGATGAATTTGAGCAATTTTGACGAATTTTACTTTCGCTGTTTACTTAACATCTAATTATGAACAAAGGGTGGAAAGTTCAACGGCTCAATGTTGGAACTTGTTCAGCGCCAAGGCATTTTCCGACCAGAAAATCCAATCACTCAGCTTCCAAATCAAGCACCATAATAGAAGAAAGCTTCAGGGATTGTCTTGTACCATTCAACTGAAAATTCATCTAAACAACCCACTGCTAGCCCTTGAATAAAAACAAGTAACTATAGAGACTCGCACATGCATGTTTTCCTGTGCTTTGTGTTGGCTACGTGTAATCACTTCAAGTTTGATTGGATCACTTGATTGTGTCCACCCTTTGTGATTGGCCAAAGCAATTAACTTGGATTTGGTTTTATGACAATCAATTGAAACTCACTCTATCGTCTTTAGCAAAAGGACAGATAAGGTATTTGGAAACAGACCTCTCATGAGGCAGAATTCCACAGAACGTATTCTAAACAAATAGCAAGAGTACTGCAAATTCTTTCTTGATAGTTGAACCTACGACCTTATTCCTTACAATGAAAAAACCATAAAATGATCTAGGGTTAACAATTTATTGTATGCCATTTATAATTGTAAATTCCATGTAGCGGTGTGTTCAATTTCCAATAGTCACAACTTCTGTTATTTTCAAGTTCTAAAATATTGCACAATGGTTTGAACTGATTTAAGTAAGATATCCACATTATTTTGTAACTTAATCACTTAGTTTGAACCAATAATCAAATCTGCGAAATACAAAAGGAGAACCTGACATCCCAGAGTTTACAAAGCTTTTACTCGCTGATTTATATTTTTTTATAACTAAATGTCATGGAGACTGAATTCTTCTTCAATTTTGTATCAATAGATTTCACAACGTGCTACAAGGAATTTGAATTCTACCTTATATACAACAAAACAAGCAACAGACCACGAATAATGATAGGTGTCTATATGCAGAGGACGAACTGTAACATACATGCCATAACTTACCATGATTGAAAGCTGTGTCTATTACGTTAAGCATCTGGTCAACCTGTGGGTCACTATGAGAAGCTGGCGGGCTAAAAACGTCATCACCACTGCTGGAGCTTATTGTCCTGGTAACATTTAACAACCAACAACAAGTGGAGTGAGACTTATAAAGAGTTAACATCTTCATGCAAAAAGAATTTTTCATGTCCCATAAACTCACATGTGTCATGCAAATTGCTGTAAATCCCTACACATACCTTTTTCTCCTTCTCTCTTTTTCCTCTAGCTTACATGCAATCTCTTGATCAATCTGCTGAGCCTGTAAGCAATAAATATCAAACAAGGAATACTGTTTTGATTACACTGCCACACCTTTGAAATAAAAAATCAACTTGGAGATGTTTTCATGATGAACAACCAACTTATCAGACTTCATGATATTACAAGAAATATTGATGATCAGAGGAGAACTAATGTGACTAAAAAGGTTATCAAACTTATCTTAGCGTACCTCCGACAAAATAAATATCTGTCGCAAGCTAAACTTCATCATTAACACATTAAAAGGATGATGACTTTACATACCCTAAGGCTCAAATGCTGAAGTGGACTGGCATTGGGAGTTTTTGACCACTGATGAAAAGGAAAAAAGTACATGTGAAATGGATTGGAACACTGTTGTGCCTCTTGGTAGAACTCTTGCAATTTGCCTACAATAACTCTTACTAATAAAGATATATATACACACATAATCTAGATAAACTATATTTCCAAGCTCTCATTCTTTGTCTGGCATTAGATCTGACTATTCAATTTTATGCCTAGACTGCAGCCAAAGAGATTATGTAGGTTTGAGGGGAGAAGTAATTTTACAGGTCTCCTGTTGAGGTCAAGCCATTTGCATGCATTTCCTTTCGCTAGCTACCATTTTGTTCCCGTTCCTGCCATCCCTCTTGGGAAGTATGGGTAAGTATGATGATTTCTTTCCACTGAGGTTTGCTCAGTGTGACGGTGCCGGGTGGTTGCCACTCGCAGGGTTGTCATGGTTAACGTTCAGGCTCGTGGCGCCTCCCACAGGGATTTCAGGCACCTTCCCCACACTCATCTATTGGTGATGAGTTTAATTGGTAAATTGAATTCCCACAAGAGTGAATGTTGAATTTGACAATTTAACCTCTCTGCCATCAGCAGTTCCCATCTTTTGAGTGGAAGTGGCACCAATGCAGTTTAAATCTCCTTGTCATAGCATAAATTAATCAAAAATTTGTCCATTGAGGGCATCTTGCAACACTTACCTGTTTGTAGTATATTCTTAGCTTCTTGTACTCCCTAGCTACAGCTTCCAACTTCCTTCGCCAATAACGGCCTTCAAGTATAGCAGCCTTTGGGTAAACATAGCATAAATGTGATTTCTTATGAAAACAATTGTGTGTTATTTATCTTTAGTTAGTCAATGCTATTTATTAATAGTAAACATATACACCATGCTGATGCTTTGTAACATTACATAGCCAAAATAAGATTTAAACAATCTGCAGGGCTGAGACATGGCACCTGCCAGAACTACATCACATCCTGCCATGAATTTGCTGGCTAAAATTCTTGCAGCTCCTTTATAAAGGGACATATTTTCAGCTTGTTACACTGCTCTTAACTTGTTGCTGCACAGTGGAAGCTACCTGCTGCAAATCTTATTGAAAGCCATTAATTTGTCAAGGAAATCTTGAACTCAAGAGCCTAGATAAAAATTGATCCACAAACGTGTAATATTTAACAAAGAACATTTTAGGAACGTTAAAATCGCGGGTGATTTTTTGATTAAAAAAGTATAGCTTTGGTTAAGAACTTGCCAAAGTGGCACAATCGAAAAACAAATAATCTGAGGCTTGTGTGAGGCTTGAAACGTGACATCCTACATGCGATGTACATGCCTCTCTCGTTATTATTATTATAAACTAGAGTGATAACAGATGCGATTCTCATATACAAAATAATAATTACATAATAAAATTTGATGTTCGCATGATGTGGCTCACTTCGTGGAAGCCACACAATAAATGGCCTGTTGGGATCCTCTAGTGTCAGGATAGAGTACCTTGGAACCCCTCAGGAATTTGCAAGTCCCTTGTAATTCAACTGAGTCAGTGAATATTTTATTTTCATTTCAGACACACAAATAAGTTCCAAAAAAATAAGTTCAAAACTCACAAAAGGTTTCTTCTTAAATGGCTCTTTTTCTTCAGAGAGGGGAGGGACAAACTGACAAAACAATGGACGTTTCTCTTTGGAATCTGTGTACAAGAAAAAGAAAAATGACTGGTGAGAATTGACAAGAATTTTCTTTAGATTCCTTTAATTATTTAGACAATGCATATAGAACAATCAAGAAAGCAAAAGCACTCTGACTTTGAAATAACTGACTTGCAAAGTCAGGGGCATAGCTAGCCTTTAAGCCTGGGGTTAACAAGAATTTCTATAGTTTATAATTTCTCTTACAATAGCTGAAAGGATGTGTTATCTTTAGTTAGTTTTTAATGTTTTGTTGCTCACTATTCAGTGACTTTCCACTGATGAATGGATAAACCCGAAACATTTGAAACGTTTATATTTTTATTTATGACACTAAATACTCTTCAAAGAGGACTTCAAATGATTTATAAGTACAAGTACCACATCACCAGCAGAGACTATCAAGTGTAACTCACATTGGATATGCCAGCACCTCCAAATTGCATTGTTCAGCCGAGTCTTTTCAGCAAACTGTAACTTCTGACTTCGAAAATTCTTCCACTTTGGAGAGATAAGAAAGCCTCCACTACATAAAAAAGAAAGAACTATAAATGCATTTGCAGGTTTTTGATTATTTTAATGAAGCAACAAGTGGTTGTTTTGCCTATAATCCACTCAACCATCATCCAAACTGATTTTCACTACCAAATACCAAAAATGTTTGGTTGCTCACTACTTTGGAGCAAAACCAGTCATACCTTGCTGTGGGCCCACCCCTCACAAGCAACCAGTTTTCCAAAACAACACAATTTTCTGGTTAAATGACTATGTACCATGACCACTTTTTGGGCCAATGGTTTGGAATTTTCTGTTGTTACTAACTGCTTTCCATATGACCTGACCTCACTACAGGTACCAATTACATAACACACCCTATAACCACAAAAATATGATAATAAAATTTGTTCACAGTCAAGTGACTATGGTTGATTTTAACAATGGCCATAACTTCAGCTTGATGGACTGAACTCTCTTTTGAATTTTCAGGTTAAACTATAGTAGGTATATATATAGATGTCTTTGAGTATAAAAAATCCTCTGAAATGTATACCAGCTATGACGCAAGTTTAAGATTCCCTATAATTTGATCTGCCATCTCTGGTGTGATCGTGTTCCTTTAGCACCAATATGAACTTGACGTTTTGAATAGTCACCAATAGGATGCTAGACAACTGTTATTGACCATACCTGCCAAACCCTGACAAAGGAAAATCTGGAGACCCATGAAAAATATCGGGAGATTCTACAAAAGTAGTGAGATTCTATTTACTCCATCAAATTGCGATCACTTTCTTGCACCATGCACAGAGGTTTAACGCCGGAAGACTTGCAAAACCATTTATTTTGGTGCTGAATATACTGAGCCAAAAGTCCTTTTCATATAAATTTCCTTCACTCAATCAATTTTATGCCCAGTTTCTCCAACCAATTTCCATTTTCCTTGCGGTGCAAGAAATCAGGATTCCATTATTTCACTTATGTGTGAAAGTAGAAGAAAACTGATTTCCGTACCAAACTCTTTTAGTTATATATTAGATCATACAGCTGGGTGCGGAAACCACCAAAAAGATCACAACATCATAAAATAAGAACTTGTAAGATCAGGTGGGGAAAAGGTTCAAGAATGCATAAAGTATGTGAACATCATTCCCTGTTCAATTACTGCAATATCTTACAACTATTCACGTTCGACCAGCATATTGATAAACAGATATCGAATTTATTCAGTGTAACTAAGTGGGAATTTGATTCTATGTACCACTTTGTTGATTTCTTGTACAATCAAAACACTTCAAATTTAATTTACAACTTTATCCATCCTTTGATGAAACTTCTTATTTAGTCTGAATCGAAGACCTGAAAGGCAGTACTTAACCTTTCAGAAATAGGCTCTACCGCACACTTCGTGTCATAAGGAAGAGTGCTTAATTTCAAATGTAGCCAGAAGATTATTTCAGTTGAACTTACGTTCCATATTCCAGACGCATGCACTCAAATAATCTGGACAAGTTCTCATCTAGAGTGATTGAAGCCGATGAAGTAGTCTGTCTTCGAAGCTCATTTTCATATTTTGAGTCACGATTTCCAGCTATATAAGGATAATTGCGTTGTCTTGGTTGACTAGCAGTGGCAAATCTAGCATCCATGCTCATACAGTAGTTATACTTCGTCGCATTTCGAGTATTTCGTCGCTAAACTTTGGAATCAAGTCAACTCGAAATAATCAAATTGACCGTCCACCATTGTGGCCAAAACTTCCAAATACGGAAATCCTCTAGCCCAGCCTTCTGCTTATTGGCGCGGTTGTGGGTAGATTGACCCAAAGATTCCCAAGCGTCAGTCACACAGATCTCACATGACAGAAGATAAATGAGTTTCTGGTTCGGGTGATCGTGTGTCCCTTTTACTTTCTTTTTGCGTAAAGAAAAATAGAGATGCTGTAAACAGAAAATTCTGAACTAATCAGATACATTTCACGAATCTTTATAGCACTGGCCGGGGTGTTTTCGGAAGGAATTTTAGGGCGTATTCTAAGACCGTCTTCTCAAGTAATTGTGGTACTTGGTGTCTTAGGTGGTGGGAACGACTTTTTGCGGTAGGCCTGAATGTTCTGAATAGAGCGTTTATACTCACATGACGAGTGGCCATATTGGATTACTGGTGTCAAACAAAAGACGGCGTTTGCGTGACGACATATAAAAACGCTCTCTAAGAAGGAGGTGTAAAAGTGCCCCAAAAGTTATTTTTTTAAAAAAACAAACGTTTCAGGCTAGGTCCTTCGTCAATGGTGTTTAAACTTGGGCGAGTATCTGTTGTTGAGTATTTCGATGATACAAAGGTTTTGTTATTCTTCAATGATTATTCGCGTTTCACTCATGTCTCTCCATTAATCAAAGCCCTGGGGTGGGACTCCTTGGAATACCGTAGACTGACTAATCAAGTGTTTATGTTTTATAAGATCTACACAGGGCTTGTTGGTATCGCTTTACCACCTGAAGTAGTTTGTAATACAAGAGCTTCAAGGCTTCCTAATTGTGCACCATTTTGCCAAATTGCAACACTAAACGACACTTATAAATATTCTTTTTACCCTAGAGCCATAAGAACCTCAGCTTACCTTTAGCTTTAATTCCTAATTCATTAGATGAGTTTAAGGTCACAATCTCAAGTATGTAGGATTATTACTACTATAATAATAATAATAATAATTTATTTATTTATTTTAATTGTAATTCTTTTATTACTTTAATTTGTGAATTTTAATAGGCTAATTTTATTGCATGTTCATATGACTTTTGTACATATATTTTATAATTATCTACATATTTATTTATTTTTTTTTTAACTCCAAGTATAGTCATGCTGTTTTTAGGAGTATACTTATTGAAGATTAAAGATTAAAGTTCGGGTTATGTTCACCGGCGTTTCGACATTAATGGCCGCCTCCAGGGCAGTATGTTGAAAGTATTTCGGCTCACGTATTTGTCGTCCAGTCCCTGAACGCTCCCTTCCGCGCGCCCTTTATAGGAGCTGAACCCAGGCGCGAGAATAGAGTCCAGGATAACTTGCACGCGCATACTCAGAAATCTGCCAGCATGCGTGTGCAAGTTATCCTGGACTCTCTCTTAGGAATTGTCTACCATTTCAAAGGTATAAATATCATGGGTGACAAATTACTCCTTAATTTCAGTGTTAATTGTAATCGACCAATTTCGATATTTTAAAATTCAGCCTAAAACAATAGACCTCAGCACGAGGCTCCGGGGTATAAATTATAGAACTGGGTTGATAATTTCAATTGATTGGATTCTCTCCGACGAAGGGCTAACGCTCGAAACGTCAGCTCTTGAATCTTTTTACGGTGGCCAATTGACATTATCGACATTTCACGGTACAGGGTACATAAAATACGGTAATACTGATTACATGGACCGGGCTGGCCCGGTTAGCCGGGCTTGTCTCAGTTTACCGAGATCTCGGTACATCTGTTAAACGCAACAAAAATCAACTTCGTGATTACATGACAACCGGGTCAGCCCGGTTAGCCGACAAAGAAACCCATCCCGGCAAACCGGGCCAGCCCGGTTAGCAGACAAAGAAACCCATCCCGGCAAACCGGGCCAGCCCGGTTAGCAGACAAAGAAACCCATCCCGGCAAACCGGGCCAGCCCGGCTCATATAATCAGGCCCTTACTGAATAACTGATTGAAAACACCTATCCACTAGAGAAATTAAAATTAATGCTGGGTCCTGTAGACGCGAGAAAAATATACCCTCGACGTCCTTTTTATTTCTTTAAAAATCCTATATTTCACTGTTGTTTTTTTTTTTTTTTAATTCCAACAGTGTTGACATCAAATTTAAACATCTATCATAAATTAACAGCACTTTTACACGCAGCAAGTATAAAAGATAAAATTATTTATTTGGGCTATACTTATGTTTGAAAAAAATAAACACACACCGTTGTTGAAACTTAATGTTTTTCCAACTTTAAAACTATATGAAACTTATTCTTTATTGTGCAATAAACATAGTTTTTTTAAAAAATATTTATTTTTAGAGATCTCACCTAGTTTTTACGTCATGGTGACAGCAGTACTTTTAACAATCTATCATGCTTTCAGCGTTATGTTGAATTTGTAAGAAAAATTGAAATAACGGTACAGTGCAACTCGAACCTAACAAGTCCCGACTGAGGTTAAATCAGGTATACGCAACAAACGAGACTCGAGGTGATGTGGAGAATTTCGTCTTTCCGGAATCCTAATATTCTATTGGTAAATTGTCTGCGTCGCAGACGAGCTAATTCTGGCACAGACTATACCTGAGGCATAAAGTCGTGTCGTCGATAACAATTTGATCAGTCTTCTCTCACACTACAGAAGTTTGTGGGTAGTTTGATATCTAGGGCTATATCACTACACTGAAACCGTTTATTCTCACCTATCACTTAGGATGGCAAGGATGAAAATGGATTGAAATTTGATAAAACTAGCCATTTTTCCAAATTCTAGAGCCATTCCTTGAAAATATCGCCAAAAATTCATTATGGTTTGCTCTCTGAGCCACAATTTGTTTGGTATCTTCCTGTTAGTCCATCAGGAGTATTTTGGGCACGAGTAAATATACCAGGTAATGATTTTTAAGTGCGCAGTATTGAAAGACTTGCGGAGTGAGTAGTGTATTGCGTATGCACTGTTGGGATCAAAGATTTGAGTCAAAATACATTTCGCCAAAGTAGCTAAGGATTTTTTAAATAACTACCGGATTCTTTGATCGTACTCGTGCCGATTCTACTTAATCCTCTTCGTGCGTTTCCGCTGACAAGACACCTTTTTTCGCGAATTTTCTTCAAGTTAATTAAATGTAGATATGTACGGTGAGGCTTCTTCTCCACAATCAGGAGACATGGATGATAATAACGACGATGACGCGGACGACGATGATGATGACGACGAGACGTAAGTCAAATCTATTTAATTGTCGACTGTTTATTCGGTTTTCGCTCATGTAGTATAGCCAGGCAAAGGAGGAGTTCATCTCTATGCTGCTCCATGTATTATCAAGTGTGTTCCTGATCTTCTCTATTCTGTTTGCTACTTGAAGCTCGTGAAACAAGCACTCGAACACTGGGCAACTCCTTTAGCTCGTCTTCAGAATCATCGGCCAGTGGTAATCCCTGGTAGTTCGCGTGATCGACTTCGTCGTCACTCGGAAAACTGGGCTGTCGCCGATGTTTCTTTCGGCGCGACCGATTACTTGCCGACCGTTTTGAAGGGGGTCTTGTCTCGTTCGTAATCAAATGTTCTGGGGACTGATGTTGATCTTGAAGAGATCGCACGGAAGGTAGCGATGGAGCGGAGGCGTGCTGCAAAACTCGAGTTAACAGAGCTTTCATTTCTGCCACTTCATTCCTCATTTCTCTTACAGTTTGCTCGTGGCGATTGGATACTTCAGCCAGATCAGATCGTAGCCTGATAGAGAAAGTAAAAGTAAAACAAGACGTAAGTTAATCACCAAAGGAATGCAAACAAAAGCCTTTAAAATGCACCGAGTTATCCTGAAAATTTCCTCTAGTTATGGATAAAAATAATAGACTTCGGGCCGATATTCTCCCAGTACCGCTCTGGGGCTTGGTCAATATTATTTACCTTTAATATAGATAGGATTGTGCGCGCGCTAAGATTGGTCAAAAACCCATGTTTTATCAGAGTTTAGAATATAACCCTGTATGCTCGCCATGGAATCTCAGCGGGCTTTATTTTTAATAGAACATGGGCAAAAACTATAGAAGCCCGGTACCCCGGATGTAGCTTATGTTGCGTTGCGAATTGACAAAAAGATGGCGGCGACAATCTTTTAAAGTTTTCTTTTTATTTCCTTTATTATGGCTTCTAAAACAACTACTAATGAAATAAGTTCAGGTGACTGGGAAGAAGAAAATGTGACGAGCTATTGGGCAGCGAGTGCCAGAAATACAAACAAGGAGGCCGCCCGCACGTGAAATTCGGGATTTTTTAGGATTTTTTAATGCTATATTCTAAACCAGCTAGAAGATGGGTTTCCCAATGTACTATAAGAAAATACTGCCCTTTTGAGGTCTAGAAAAGCTTTTCTAGACCTCAAGCGGGCATTATTTTCTTATACAACATGGATACCCATCTTCTAGTAGGTAAATAAAACATAGAAAAAGCGTGTTTTATTGCTTTTCGTCAGCTTTACTCCAGTGCAAAGTCGCAAGAGATGGCGGAGAACATTTTCTATGAAGAAATTCCCGACAAAATTCTAAGTCAAGCTGCAAAAAATATCGAAGAAGCTTCTAAGTTCGAGAGGGAAGTAGAAGAGGCGAAATTATATTGCTTCAGTTTAGCGATGTGCGTGTTTTGCTGTTTTTACTTCAGACTCGCCTGTGGCTCGTGTTTTCTACATTTTCCTCGTGTTCTCAAATGCCCGTCGTGTTTTATGACAGTATAATGCAAGGCTTAGAGGGGGTAAGTTTCTAAAGAAACTGTGGTGCTGCGTCGGTGGGAAGTATAACAATATAATTTTATCAACTGGGTTGATGATGTGAATTGGCCACCGTAAAGAGATTCGAGAGCTGACGTTTCGAGCGTTAGCCCTTCGTCTCGAGTCTCTTTACGGTGGCCAAGTCACATTATCAACCCAGTTGATAAAATTATATTGTAATATAAGGCTTAGGCTTCTTTATTTGTTAAATAGTATTTATACCTTTCAATTTCTCGCCCCAGGTTCTTGTCCGTTTTCACTGTCCCATTGCTCTTTCCTTGCAGGATTTCGTAAACGTCATCAACGACGTCTTTGATCTGATGGGTCATGCGCTCTAGAGTCCCAGAGCCTGGCTGTGTAGAGTCATCGTCGTAGTACATTTCCTGTTAAATCAAAAATAAAAAGACTTAAAGAAAACGCGGTTGGTATTTCTCTGATTGTGCACTGAATTTGAACAAAACCTTGCGCAGTCAAGTTCCATCCCTCCAATACAGTGACAAACTTGACGCACTCAAATAAATTCTTACAGAGATAAAAGGAGACCGCCCGTTTTGCATCAAGATTGACCTCTTCTCAGTTCTCAAAAATTGAGCTTTGCCAATGCATACACAAAAATGCGTCAAAATTGCCCCCAAAATCGACCAAAGGAGTGAAAACTATTATTTTAAGAATTTTGTTTCGTATCCGGTAGATTTGGTGACCGAGAGATTCATTCTGTATCCGAGAGAGTGGGCATGTGCGCGCCATACATAATGCAGAGATATATGTATATATATATACTTCTTCTCTTTCTACGCTGGTTTAAAATGAATGAGGAGAGGATAATTTACCTCTGGAGCCAGTTTTTGATGAATGTTTCTTCTGTGCCTCTCTCGACTCTTATCCCCCATGTTCTCCTCCATGTTTAGAATGGTGCTTGCTCGCTGCATGGCCGCGTTTGCTTTGGCGTTATCATAAACACGCTGAAACGTGTCAGACATGAGAGCAATGAACAAATTTAACATCACAATAGCTGACACCGCCAAGTAGCTTCCGCAGAGAATTTGCGCCATGAGTCGATCCACCACCAGCAGGGAATCCCAGGGGTAATTTCCTACAACTGTTAACTGCCATACGGAGTACATAAGATCGTTAAAGTTCTCCCAGCCACTGCTGTCTTGCCCATTGTTATTCATGACCTCTGCATTCTTTTTGCCTCCAAATATGATCCAGAACGCACAGACGTACGGAACGTAAATCTCAACGTAAAGAAATCCAAACTTGAGGGTATCATCTATGATATGTCCGATCATGACAATGAAAGGTCCCAATGTGACAAAACCACGAAAAACTTTCATCAGTCGAAGCCAGATGAATATCAACGCGATCGCGAACACTTTGGGGTGCAGAGAACGTGCCGGGTCACTTTTAAGCACAACCGCAAAAATCCGAGTAACGATTATGCCCAGAATCCAGCCGTACGTTACCCAGTCAAAGTAATTCCATGAATCATTGAAGTAAGAAATTCCTGAATCAAAGACATCCTTCCGTTCCATTTCCAGGTATTTTCTCTCCTCTGGCCACCGCGGATGACAGAATTGAAGATCTCTATCAAGCTCACTGATTCTCCAATTTTTCCATTTTTGATGCGCCTTTTTCGATGCACCGATCTCTAGAAATTCCAAGCAAATAAAGTACAAAGTCATCAGACACGCCAAACTTTCTAAAACAATGCGCCACCAGTAGACACCAGGCGGGTTGTAATAATCAGAGTCTTCTCCAAGGTGCAGCGTAACACCAAGCGCCGTCCAAAGAAACACAAAGAACGCGTGTATGCAGATATTTTTCACTGTTCCACGCCAACCAAACGCCTCCCACTTCACTTCAAGCAGTCGGTTAAACACTGGATGCATAATAAGCTCCATTTGTTTATAATGCACAACACAGTGAAGAGGCGATCTAGCACACGACACGTACTTGCCTTCATCATTAGGTAGGGCAGCTTCCAAGTGGTTAAGGTAGAAGTACTGTCGACGGTTTCCCCGGTCTGTGGTATGGAACTGATCTAAGGCTTCTTTAGCCACGGGAGGCATTTTTGATATCATAAAAGACATTACTGAGCTTCCCGCACTGTCTTGTACTCCCGCAGGGGCACCTTGGTCTATTAAATATTTGGCTGTCTCGGACCGATCTGAAAATGAAAACAAATTAACTTAATAAATCAAATCTGAACAGGAAAAGGTTCATTGACCGCGTGGCAATTATACATGAAATAAAAACCATAAAAGTTAAATGAAAAGGCCAAATATAGAGTTCATTCTAGACGGACTACTTAGTCTGTAAACATTATCTCTTTCGGAAATCAGTGAGTCTCACATTGGTTAGATATTCTATGGTCTAATTTTGTTTTTTCTAAGTGGGCTTGTGGAGAAAAATAAAAAAATAAAATAAATGAAAATTTGAATAAGCATTGGGAAATCTGGAAACCTGTATGTATCACAGTAAAACCTCCTTCAATTAGATGGAGAATTTTTTTATGAGTCCCCCAACCTCGTTCCCAGGGCCCTGCCCCCCTCTATGTAAGAATAGTACATGTAGCTAGACAAACTGAAAAGGTGCCCAGTTCTCATTAAATTCACCAGTACACAGGTGCCTAAGAACACAGCACAGTGCCTTGACTGGGGGATCACACCTGGAAAACTCAATCTGGAGTCCAGAGCACCAACCACTGGGCCATTGCACCTCCCTACCTTAACAAACAGAGAGGAATTTTCCAGTCTTAGTCCAATAAATTGAGGTGTTGTGTGACAGTAGTGACACTAGTCATGAAGATGAATCCGACCCTACCTAACTCAGCTGCAACTTGCAGGGGAGTACGATTTTTGTAGTCTCTGTCCTCCATCCTCCCGCCCAGCTTCAAAAGAACCTTGAGAGTTTTAGCTGCATCATTCTTGGCTGCATAGTGTGTGGGTGTTTGTTTCTCCCCTGCTGTACATGCATGAAGGTCAGCTGTTGGAAAAATACAACAACAATTTAAAAATGAACTTTTGGGAAAGGGTGTTGGGGTGATGGTTGTGGTCTTGTACACTTGAATAGCAAATTTTAGTAGTTACCAATGACAAAACTTTTAATGATAACGTACCGAGCGTCATTTAAGATCCACCGCTGTAAAATTATAAAGACCTGGCTATAGCTCTTAAAACACGTCTTAAAAGACATTTTATGGACCAAAACCCTGGGTGTGGTTCTGTGATGGGGTTCCAATTTAGGCCTTTTAGTCTGAGATTGGTTCAATGAATGTACACCAGCAACTCTCTCAAGTTAGACATGAATCTCATGAGTCTCATGCCTGCAGGTTGAAAACTTTGATCTCATGCTTGCTCACGCCTATCATATGGACCAGTTGCTCACGACTTGCCTCAACTGACAAACATTTTAAAAATAAGTAAACTTGAAGCAATGCAAGAAAGGAAAATTCCTTAGTTCTCCCAAGTTCTCTGATTTTAGAAGGAAAGAGTACTTGTAATAATTATTAGAAATTATTACTTTATTCTAATTATTAGAAAAGAAGTTGTGTTTGACAAAACACATCTTGGGACCACAGGGGGGAGAGGTTGAGGTGGGCAGCCCCCCAGTTTCGAAAATTGTCACTTTTCAGGCAAAACGCTCAGGATTCAGGTAACAGCGGTTGGAAGAAAACTTAAAGCTACCAAAAAACAACAGTCTGTATCAAGGCAGTGGTAGATGTAGGGGAAGGACCTGGGAGGCCCAGCTCCTCATTTTATGATCTTCTGGTAATGGTCCACAGGTATTCAGCATCAGTATGACTCCCCAAGGATCCACCACTGCAAGGTGGGCCGTTAACAAAACCTGGATCGGATTGGATCAGACCGGATCGGATCGGAATTCCAGCCAAAATTGTCACCTGATGTTTCTCAAGGCAGAGAGAATAGCTGATTAGCACATGAAAATGAATATTTCAGAGGAAAACAAATTCAATCTGAAATTTACATCTGAGAGACAATTTATCACACAAGACATTCTTAAAGTTTGAATGGACATCGGCCTGTTTACAGGTGAAAACATTAATACATTGAACGAGCTCGTTCCAAAAATGAGTAAGATGGGATGTCACGGAGCATTCTGGCGGGAATTTATAATGATCAGCATTTTTACCAGTGGGATCCGAACCGGGTTTTGTCAGTCAGATTCAGTCCGGTTCGATCTGATCCGATCTGGTTCGGTCCGATCCGATCTAGTCTGGTCCGATCCCATCCGGTCCGGTCCAGTCCGGTCCGATCCAGTCCAATCCTAGTTTTGTTAACGCCCCTGCAAGATGGTGTTCAGATCAGTTCATGTACTACGACGAAAACCAACAAGGTGCTTACAAGTTTCAGTTGGAGAACTACTTTTGAATTGAAAATATTTGAATATTTTCTTCTTATTTGAAAGGCCTTTAAAAATTCAGAAGAATGATGTTTTTCTTTTTGAAATATCTTTTCCCGTTTTAGAGATATTGACATCTTTCTATTATGCAAATTAGATCAGTGATGGAACTAAAATATGGTAAAATACTGAATAAAAAATATCGCTAAAACTATTGATGCAGTGTTTTTGAAACTTGGCACCACAAATGTGCTTCACAAAAGAAACAAAATGACACCCTTAATGCTGTTGCCATGACAACAGTTTTGCCGCTGGTATTGTCTTAATAAAAACTGAAATTCCCAGTTTTTGCTTAAAGTGCATATGAAGCGAAATATTCTTAATGTATATTTCTAAAGTTTAACATGTTGAAGGAAGAATCTGAAAGTTTGAGAAGGAAAGAGAACAAATTGACGATTTTATAAGCCATGAAAGTTACCGCATTTTGCTCCAAAAATGTCCGCCAATTTGCGTGGTCAAAATACCACATCATGACGTCACGTTGGTTGCATCTCAGATCAAGAGATGAGGCGGACAGTGAAAAAACTAGGCGTCGAGGAGTTAGAAACTTATCCCATTGCGTTTGAACGGTTAACAAATGGCTATTCGTTTTGAGACGGCTAGTTATTCGGAACGTTTTCGCGTGAGAGGTTCCTACTCAGCGCTTACCCAAAATGGCCTTTTTTTGCTCTCAAAATCACTCAAATCTTTATTGAGTGTAATTTTTCTACTTACAGTAGTTTTCTATACATGTAGGGGAACTGAAAACGGCAAAGAAAAAATTCGCTTCATATGCACTTTAAACCAAGAACCATCTACCGCAGCTAATCCAATGATGGGAGTTAAGACAATATGTGAACTATGTCTGTTCCAAGTAAGAACCTTTGTCTCACTTTTAAGGCTGCAGCCTAAAGCTGAAAGAGTTGCTATGGAAACAATACTAAGGGTGCCATTTTGTTTCTTTTGGGAGGTATGACACCACCGACTTTAGGAGCATAATAGAAGCCACTAAAAAGTTGAAACGGTGATCTGGTCACTTATTAATTTTCCCAGGAGTGGAAACATTATACCATTTGGTCATTTTGGTATGTGTGAAAACAAAAGCAGATGTTTTGGTAATGTGGAGGAAATTTATCAATAAAACACATACTCTTCATTTGTAGATTGAGGTGGTGGTGTCCCACTGTTTGAAGTAATTTCCTAAGTAAAAGCAAATTAATTAATTTTACATTGGATACGGTATGAGCCTACCTTTGTTTGTGACAAGAAAGTCCACCATTTCAGGGTAATCAACTGCTGCAGCAACGTGCAGTGGCGTCCTTCCGTAATCATCTGGCCTATTCACGTCACCACCGTTTTCCAAAACAAACATGGCGACATCCACGTGCCAGATGCGAGCTACTTCGTGCAAAACGGTCTGCCCGTACCGATCAGTAAAGTTTATATCGGCGCCTTCACTAAGAAGACCTTCTATAAACTCGAAATCAAGCTCCTGTTCTTGTTCTAGACTTGCTCGTGCTAGTTTGGCAAAGTAGATAATCAATGCTCTGCTAGCTGCGATTGCAGGATGGATCGGTTCGCCTTGGTTCACTGATGGCATGGGTTTCATGTAAGCATTAGTATCGTACATTGCTAGCCTTTCATTTCCTAAATCCTCGACATCACTGTCCAGTACACAAGTCATATCTCTTTCCATGTACAAGCTTGATCTTGAGTACAGCCCCACTCTGGTGTTATTCAGTCTGGAAAAGTTTTCTTTTTGTGATTTCCTCATTGAACGCGCGTAATCTCTCCATCTGGAAAGCGCTGTGACTTCTTTAGACACCTTTTGCCAGTTTTGCTCCGATTGTGATACTGTCCTTGGCTTCGTTACGTGATTCATTCTGTTCATCTCTATCACATCACGACGATGAGCGTAATCACCACTGTTGCTCGACATCACCGGATGAACTTTCCCGTTCTTTCTCGACATCACGAACTCCTCAGTGCTGTGAATACATGGCCTACGATTTAAAACTCATAAAAATTCAATTGCATAGGGGTAATGTTCTGCCGAAGTTTTCACGATTACTGCATGGCGTTCAGAATTTACGCAAAGGTCAACAATGAAAACAATTCGCTTGTGACGAAAGCACGTTGTGTTCCTTGTCGCCATTTTGTTGTTATGGCAAACAGTTTGTTGTCGAGCACGTGACCATTGACCATGAATGCAAATTTGATTAAAATTGTTGATTTGATTTTCCACGCGTTTTCTCTCCGAATCCAGAGAGAACCTAAGCATAACCATGTGCTAATCGTTAACCCTGTAAGGTGTAAACAGGAGTGAAATACCAGGCAAGCTTTCGCGCGAAAACGTGATATATTCACACGTGAAAATAACATATTTTCTTTCAAATGTCACGCAGCCATATGAAGTCAATTTTCTCCGGATAGTTAACTTTACTTTGTGGACGGGTAAAAGTTTACAGATAGCAAATTAATCAGTCAACGCATACCTAGCAAAATACCTTCCTCCGGTCAGAAATTCTACTTCAGGGAAAACCATGTTAGGAGCAAAAGTCTGTTTCTAAAACGTGAAAGTTGTACTTGAAACTCGCGAGCCGTTCTTCCTTATGGAGTTCGGCAAAGCTCCGTGAAGTAATGAAGCGTTGGCCCGAATCAGAGTGGTTTAAATTCCTTCAGTGTAATTACTGAACTGACAACAAACACTCAAAAAGAAACAGAAGAAAGGAAAAACAATAGTGTGTGTGTTCTTTATGCAGGTACAAGGCGTGTCATTTGCAGCCTATCTTCGTCACGTGCTAAGCAACCATTATTACTGTTAATAGCTGATAAAACATCCAATTACGCCACGTGGACAAGATGTTATTGACCGTATTAGTAGTGTTGAAGCATTTTTCGGCTTTAAAGCCCTCCTGTATGCCTGTTTGCAATTGTTGCGTGATCAATTCTTTCATACAAACACATTTTGCCTGTTCAGATAGTACGTGGGTAAGACTAAAAACCAAAAAGGTCTTCTATCTTCTATCTTCAAAGCAGAGAATTCATCAGTAAAGCCGGGTAAAGGATTTGTTTGATGTTTAAATCGGAAGTTTGTAACGCTAATAAACTCATTAAATATTTTCAAGCAAGGCTAGTAGATTAATGTCGCATTTGTTGATGTCCGGCTCTGGCCGTGATCAAAAACTGACTCAAACGATACTGGGATAAATCTTTTAACAAGTAGAATTTTTATTTTGCTCATTGTATGATCAAAATCAGAGGATGACATTAAAAATAGTAGTTTTGTACAAACATTTACCTGATCAAAAACGTACACGCACTACGCGCTTTTGCCACATATAACAGGTTCTCAAACACGTTCAGGCCACGTGTAGAAGCAGTTAATTACATGTGTACCGAGAGACATGTCGCACTACACTTTGCACATAATAAACACAGCGAAAAGCAATTGGAGTTTTGCCTCGAGTTTGCTTCCTTTCATATTTCACCTGATATATATTCATTTGCTGAAGAAAAATACCTTTTTCATCTCTTAGCTATAGTTGAATTGGGGTATTAATTTAATTGTTTCTCTCAGCTCGAGGATTTCACAGGCAAAAAGTTTTTATTTTCAGTAAAAACTGAAAAGAAAAAAACATTTTTTTGCTTCTCCGAAGCAAAGTTTGTTTTGCAACAAATGTTTGATTTGCGCGGAAACTGAAAAATTAAAGCAGGTATTTAGAAAATGGTGCGGAGTGGTACGAACTGGAAAACAACCTGTTTCAGGGCGTTAGTTAGCAGCTGGCTGGTCTTACCGGTACAGCTTGTGAACGAATTATCCATTGCATCTCAGCAACAGACACCCTGTCTGGTGTTCTATACCTTTGATTGTATTTCTTTCCCATTGTTATATCGTATACTGGTGGTGTGCTAACAAAGTGCTCCCTTGCTTTCGAAAGGAACTGCATTCACTGAAAAACACACGGATCAGACCAGGAGCTCGAAAGTTCGAAAGTTCTGTGTCCCAAACCTCGGCATCAGCTTGGGTTTGCAGAAGTCAGTGTAGCATTTAGCGAAAACAATTAATTTGTACTTAAATTCAAGCCGTGAAGATTATCCGGCGCTTTCAGTAATAAATCAAATCGACGTGATGGCGCGGTAAAACGGCGAGTGTTTTCTCGACAAGGATCTCTTTTGAGCAAAACGAAGATAGTGGAATTATTAACTACAAACTAGTAAACTCTAAACTGGGAATTGTTCGTTTCGCTTTACCCCATCTTCTTATTAATTTTTGTTGTCTTCTCTCTTATATTTAAGGTTTCTTTGGAAATATTCCCCGACGGCAGCCGTTTTGCGCACCCTCGCCTTTTTCCTGTCAATAGACTATCACGTTTAGTAAGCCATTTATGGTGACTTTTTTTGCGTTCAATTGGCTTTTGAGTTTCCCTGGTACAAATCTCTATCAAGTCACTTTCTGATAAGGATCGTAACTACTGGTTAGCAGAAGAGAAAATATACTTCCAAAAATGTAATTCTTCTCTCTTTACAATGTGTTTGTAAATTTCTGATCTGAAGTAGAAATTATTTGGCGACGTAACTTCTTGATCAAAGACGTGACTACAATTTGTCTACAAAGTCACCATCCATCTTATCGTACCAGGCATCGAAGTTTTTCCAGGGTTTTTTACTGAAAATTCCCTTCTGTTTTCTGTTATTGTTTTTCTTTTGGAAACTTTAAGGGGATAGCCACGCTAATTAAGCGAGAGCACAAAGATTCTGCAACGAAGACTTTACTGTAGAACTACCGGTCCGCCACGACTGCTAACCAACTACCGCTGCCTGGACTAAATTCCACTGTCATTTGTAACCTGAAGGCTCATCAAGAGACAAGAAGGTTCATCATAGACATTTGATTCAGACGTCTCTCTATAAGCGACAGAAGGGAAGCCGGCTAACTGACACAAATTTCAAAAGGGAGCCACTAGTTTATTTGAGCCTAGCCTACGCTGTGGTTTGGAAATTGTTTCGGATAGAAAAACAAAATGCAGTTACAGGTTTTTAATTTGAGCCTTCGTCAATCAGTTTCTGAAGTCGCTTTTCCGAGTTTCAATCGGCCCGCACAAAAGTAGTATTTTTTCAGTGTTATCTCCCATAAGAAAACGTATACTGAACTAGTTTGCCAGCCAGCACCATTTGCGCTTGTGAACAGATAAAATGAGGACCAGACACGTTGGGTGTCTCTGGTTCTATACACCAAACTATTTCGTCTCGCCAAAGACATCTTGGCGTCTTCCAAAATGCTTAAAAGGAGAATTTTTCACTTTGCTGCAAGCCTGTATGTCCTTGTCATCACAGCTTTCAACTATGAATCATTTTGTTGTAGTATCGCTCTTCATTTTCCTTACATCATGTGCTGTTCTGGGCGTGACTAAGATCTCCGGCATAGGAATTGATACAACTCTTTTAAACTACCTCGAACAACTCACTGAAGACCTTGACATTCTACAGGAACAAAATCTTCGCTTTATTTTTGACCAAGGTGAGATGAAATAACACATCCATTACTAATTTTTTGTTCATTAGGCTTCAGTCATGTTGAAACCTGGCACGTGGAAAATAAACTTGTACATTTGTCAAAGAATAGGCTGCACAGTAAATGTACTGGGTAAATTTCAAAATTGATCAAACTTCAAACCTAAAATGGATCTTTTCACCAGATTTTGTTGTAAATTTATAGCACTCTGATTAACTGTGCGAGGCTTACACCCAGCATTGTACATAAGGCTTACATTAAATGTCATTTCAGGTTTTTTCCGTCAAAACACCAAATCTCGCGACAAGGCAAAGTTAACAGCAGTCTTTGACACCTCCGTGATCGACATCGCCAAAACATTCAAGATCCAGATAGCATTGGTTAAATTTCACAAACATAAGATCGTTAACGATTTTAACTTGTATGGAGATGACGGGATCGGAAATACTCGGGCTTTGTCTGCAAAGAGCACAGCAACAACTGACCTGTTCGACATCTCGTGGATTTTGGATCAATGGAAGGAACAAAGAAATCATACACAGCTGAGAGTCGAGTTTAACATCACAAAGTCTGCGCGGAAAGTATCTAAAAAGCTGCTTCTTAAAACGTGGCACAAACTTGTTAAAGATGAAGAGTGGCAGGCTTACGGACCTGTTTTCGTCGTCGTTCATTTCAAAGACGTTTTCAGGTTAACAAACCCAGTCTCCAGTGTGGTCAACACGCACGGCCACAGGTTGCGCAGTGGTTCCGGCGCATCAACGTGTAAACTTCACAGTTTCAGAGCAACGTTTGCAGAGTTAGGATTATCCGGTGTGTATGTGCAACCGACAGGTCCTATTGATTTCTTTGTGTGCTATGGTCAGTGCGATGCTTCCAGCAGCGTGGACTCGCGCGCAAAATACATGACACCACACGCGTGGATGTTGGAACTCGCGAGACGCGTACTTTCCAATCCACCAGTTCCAAAGAATCACTTGCATTCGAACTGCGTGCCAACAGCATACCACGGTCTACAAGTCTGGAAAAAGGAAGCTAGTGGACAATTAGTATACCAGCTTATTCGCAGTTTAACAGCATCTGCGTGTGGCTGTCGCTAATAGCGTGACTTATTACAAACGTTCGGTTGTGTTACAAATTTTCAACTTATGCATGACTGGTAACTAGTTTGCAGTTTGCTGGTTTTCAAACCGCATATTTTAAGTTTTAATTAGATCGCTCCAACTTGAAACAAGTTTTTGAAGCCGTAAACGTCTAGGTCATTGAACTGATAAAAACAATAAATATGTTCATTCATGAACCTCCAAACAAGATACAAATTATGAGCAGTCTGTAGTTTGGCTGGTTTGCAGACTGCACACATTTCAAGCTATAGTTAGATTTTTTACCTGGAATAAGTTACATTTTAAAGCCGTAAAATGTTTGTCAATGAATTGATTAAAAAAATTAACGTTAGGAATATATATCAAGCACATAATATAAGCCGAATTAGGATCAGCCTGCAGTTTGGCATGTTAGCAAACCACACCCATTTTAGCTATAGTTAGGTCGTTTCAACTTAGAGAGTTTGAAACTGTATATTTCTTTGGTAGTCACTTTACACTATTAGTGAAATGTTTTGAAAGAGTTTTGATAGTTCAATAAAGTCAGGTCTGATTACACCCATTTTGTGTGATGATCATTTTGCCACATTTTGTTTTATTGTGATATTGATAACTGAAGCACTATTTACTGTGTCGAAACTAAGAAAACTACGATCACCAGAAATATTTATGGTTATTGTGTTACAAAGAAAAAGCCAATCAGGTGTGAGAAAACCAAGCCGTAGACAGCAATGGAAATTAGTTTGCGGTTATGAGGTTTGATAGTGTGTCCTAAACATTATGATGATTGGGTTCACTATGCAATCAACATTCCTGAAATATTTCAGATGTTCACAATTTTCTTAGTTTGACAGTAAGTAGTTGCAAAGTATAAATACATACATACATACATACACGCATACATTTTATTGAACACATCCCCATCTGAGAATACATTGATTGAAAACTATAAATAAAATTGATTTACAGAACCTAAATTTCTCAAAAGATGAATCCTTTTCTCATAAATTTGGATAATCTATTCAAGGGAAGCTTGAAAATGTCAGAAAGAATTGCAAAAAAGGATAATTTTCCTTTTAGGTTTTTATGTTTGGCAAAATCCATACTAGCATCCCTCACAGCTGTTTTTAGTGTCATCATGCAAAAATGCGAGGGAGACTAAAATATCCATACAGGATGGGCACAGTATCACTCATTCATTCTGTTTACTGGTTTGGAAACAGTTTTATTTTAACTCCTCTTAATATATTATTTTTGTCCCTAACAACTTCATGGAAATTTAATTTCAACGCAATAAAATGATAGACTAGCATTTGTAAATTCCAGTTCAATAACAAATCCAAGACCATAGCTTTGTTAGTTGCAAGACTACTATGTGCCACCCTTGTTAAACAAGGTCTAATTATTTACAACTTTTGTTTATGGTTATTCTAAAATTTGAAAAAGGTTCAAGCAAGAAGATTTCTCTGAAGTGTCTAAACAGTTCACTATAACACTTGAATAGGGTCTGCATCACAAGAAGAAACAAAGATGTCAACCTTTCCTTCTAACAAGACCTTCAACTTGCTCTTAAATTCTGTCAGAAATCCCCGTTCTGTGTTACTGTGTTCACATAAGATCACATGTACTCCATGCGACACTGCATCAAGTACTTCATGATGTGACATTTCCCCTGTTAAATATACATCAGCTTTAACTCCACACAGCACACTTGCTCCAGACCCGGCACACAATGCAACAGTTTGAACCTGACTTTCAAGTGGGTTTCCTTGTTGAGACATCTGTGCCACAGCA